>JANBXA010000731.1:14425000-14710000 GCA_030556225.1 Cricetiscus sungorus
ATACATTTTAATAAATAAATCCTTTCCCTTAAGTTGTCTTTCAGCTATGTGCTACAGTTATAAAAACACGAGTATTTGTCTTTCTCTTTCTCAACAACTAGGAGCACCCTGCTTCTTTTCTTCTTGGACATTGGCTAATGGACAATGGCTTGTCCCAATTTAGGGTCTCAGGCTTTGACCACCACTTTCCTTGATCTCAGTCTCCAATTGCTGATTACAGGATTTTGGAGTGGTTTAGAATCCCATCGCCACACACATTAACTGTCATGATTCCTTTTCAGTTGACTTGAGCAGCAAGTTGAGTTGCTTGTAGTCTTACGTTAGTTCAGTTTAGCAAGCACTTCTTGACTCCCTCTTAGCCTTGGCATCATGTCCACTGCATCAAATTCTTAGTTGTACTGTGTGGCTAGTGCAGGATTGGGCATTTGCTGCATTAGAGCCAGTAGCCCCTCTTTAACCTCTTGATTCTTTTATGTGTCCAGATATTGACCAATGTGCCCAGTAGCAGAATCTCTTTTGCTGGAGAACCTCTGCCAGCCAGTGTCAACTTTATAAATGCTAATTCTTCATTTGGATTATCTTGTGATGTCTGTATTCTGTTAGATTTAAGAACAACACAGTGTGTGCTATTGTAAATGACCCTGATGTTCATTTTGTTGTGTCCAAGGGGAGATAACAAATGGTTGACTGTAGAATATTTGCATCAAATAACTATCTCTTTTTAAGTCGTCATGAATTTACTTCTCAACTGAAGGAATGGTGCTACCCACACTTGGGGCACTTCTTGGCACCCCGAATAATTCAACATAGAAACTTCTCAATAGGCTTGTTTTATGGGTAACTTTAGATACTGTCAGGTTGACAATAAACATAAACTATTTTTTTGTAAAATATCAGAATTAAATATGAGTATAAGTAATAGCATAGTCTGTGATATAACTCTGGGGTCTGCTTTCTTTCATTAATGTGGTAAACAAAAGTGGCTGTTAGTTTAAGGTGGAATCATTCTTGATACAATTTAATTTTGAACTTACTTTTAGGTTTATTACTTTTAGGTACAAATATGAAAGACTATATTTGTACATCTGCCTAGTGGCTTAATACATTCATGGTATTTCTATTTTGCATAGAACATTTATTAAAGATTGTAGTGGAAAAAAACTTCCAAGAAATATCCATCAATTTATTCATTGCATTGCTTATCTTGAAAATAGTAAATAAGAGAAATAAGGATTTGATTGACTCATCATTCAGCTTTTGAAAATTGTGAAAATTCATGAGCCGTTTGAGTGAAAAGCAAGGACAACACCCGCCCAGTCTATAAGAGGCTCATACAGAATTGGGCATTACTGATCAGCCATGAATATGGAATGTGCTATGGCCAGTTCTCCATTTATTATGGGTCGTGTGCCTTTGGCATATTTACTACGTATTACAATGCTCAAGTTATTTCTTCCTCATTTCATACCAAATGCATTTTGAATGGACAATACGACCCATTTATGATAGTTTATTAGTTATAAACCCATCATACTCATAAAGCATCTGTTCATACAGGTATGCAATGTTTATGTAATAAATCTTGTAGGTTTAGTATTTTAATTCTATAATAAGACACACAGCCTACTCTTTCTGTATTAATCTCCTTCTCTGCTAAGCAATTGGAGCTGCTATGTTTTCCATTTCCTGATCATATCTCCCATATTCTGCTATTCTCCTCTCAAGTCGTTCATTACAAACATCCCTTTATACTTTCCTGGTTTCTTTGGATTCTTTTTGTTTTTGTTTTTTTTTGAGACAGGGTTTCTCTGTAGCTTTGGAGCCTGTCCTGGAACTAGCTCTTATAGACCAGGGTAGTCTTGAACTCACAGAGATCTACCTGCCTCAACCTCCAGAGTGCTGGGATTAAAGGCGTGCACCACCACCACCCCGCAGTTTTTGTGGATTCTTAATGCAATATAATCACAACTTTGAAGCTAGGAACTGCAGATAAGCAAGAAAATATGTCTTTCTAGTTCTGAGTTATGCCTCTCAATGTAGTCTTTTCCTGGTACACCCATTTACCTGCAAATTTTATTTTTCTTTATAGACATCTATTGGAGGGCATTTCAATTTGCATTTCTTAGTTATTCTGAATAGGGCAGTAATGAACATTGCTGAGCAAATATCTGTGGATAGGATGTTTAGTTCTGTCTTAGGGTTACTACTGCTGTGATGAAACATCATAACCATAAGGAACTTGGGGAGGAGAGGGTATATTTGGCTTATGCCTATCTGCACATCACTGTTCACCATCAAAGAACGTCAGGACAGGGACTGGCAGGAACTGATGCAGAGGCCATGGAGAGGTGCTGCCTACTGGTTTGCTCACTGTGGCTTACTCAACATGCTTTCTTGCAGAATCCAGGCCAGGAAAGGCACCACCCACAATGGGATGGCCCTTCTTCCACGAATCACCAATTAAGAAAATGCCCTACAGTCTTGACTATAGCTTTACCTTTTGGAAGCCTTTTATTAATTGAAAGTTCCTCCTCGCAGATGACTTAAGCTTGCATCAAGTTGTCATAAAACTATCCAAAACAAGCATAGGTCCTTGGTATATGTCAAAGAGTGATGAATCTGGGCTATATTGTAGATTTATTTTTATTTTTATTTTGAGGGATTTTTGTAGTGATTTCTGATCGGCTGTTCCAGTTTGAATTCCCACCAATACCATTTCCCTGCCAAATGTGCCAATATTTGCCAGTTGTTTTGTTGATCTTAGCCATTTTGACTGTGATACGATTAAATCTCAGAATTGTTTTAATTTGCATTTCCCTAGTTGGTAAGGATGGTAAACTCTTTTTGAAGTATTTCTTCTATTGAGACTTTTATGCTTAGAATCCCAGCTCATTTTCTAATTAGATAATTTCTTTCATTGACTCTTTAGTATTTGAGGTTTTATATATATATATATATATATATATATATATATATATGTATATATATACATACATACATACATACATACATATATATATATAGGGCATTAGTCCTTTATCAGATGTACAGTGGCAATAAGTTTTATGAAGCCCCTCAGGTCAATTGTTTGCCTTAATTCCTGGGTGAATGGAGTCTTATTCTGAAAATCCTTTTCTACACCTACATCTTGTAGGGTAGTGTCTGTGTTTTATTTTAGGAGATTTGGTGTTTCAGGTTTCCAAGTGTGTGAAAGGGGGTAAGGAGTTGCTCCAACTGGAGATAGAGGTCAATAGAAAAAGAAGGAATATGGTGTTTGGATGAGAATGGTCCCCATAGGCTCATATATTCGGATGCTTTGTCCCCAGTTAGTGAAAGTGCTTGAGAAGGATTATGAAGTATGACTGTTTTAGAGAAGTGTGTCATTGGGGGTGGGCTTTGAGTATTCAAAACACCATACCTGTCTAGTCTCTATTCACCTCTATGTTGTAGATCAGAGCTATCAGTAACTATTCCAGGGCCATGCCTGTCTGCTTGCTCTCTCATCCCATGAAACAGTAAGAAAACCCTCAATTAAATGCTTTTGGTAATAAGTTGCAATGGTAGTTGTGTATCTTCACAGCAATGGAGCAAACACTAAGATGAGAAAAGAGAAGGGACAAACAACAAGGCTGTTTGATAAAGCCTCAAGAAATATCATTATTTTATATTTATGTAAAATTATACACTATAAGCACAAGTGATTCAGCCGACTCTCATGGGCTGACAATGTTTCCTACAAGAGCTCTTGTGGTGATATATTGCTTATGATCTTATAAAGCTATTGCGGTTTAATAAGGGTCAGGATAAACAAATAGGCAGGAATAGATGTTTATTAAGGGAGAAACAACTCACAACACAGACAGATGAACACAGCAGTTAAAACTGGATGCTCCCCTCTCCATGTCTGCCAGAAAGAGCGTTCTCCACCTCCTTCCGAGACCAAGCCCCATAGGTCACTTCCGCCCCTGGCTCCACCCCTCAATGGGTGTGGTCAGTGCCACAGAAGCAGACACAGTGAATATCCCACTACATAAAGCCACTGAGGATCATAACCATAGCCATAGATGCTGGGCAGAGGTTGCCACACCTTTAATTCCAGGACTCAGAAGACTGGGGCAGATGGATCTCTATGAGTTCAAGGCCACCCAGGGCTACACTAGAGTGAATTAGTCTAACAGAGAAACAGAGCTCTTGTCTTTAATCCCAGCACTATAGAGGTATATAAGAAGGAGCCCAGGGTCTCATGCAGTGTTCATCATTCAGTCCTGGGCAATTAATGTCCAGCCATGTTGAGTCCCCAGCCCTGGTAGAGGCAAGAGTTCTCTGGTAGCTTGACTACTTTGCTTCTTTGATCATCAGTGGCTTTATTAGATCATAAACCATATATCACCACAAACCATAAATTAACAAAAATCCCAGTCCTAGGCACAAGACATTTCCTTTTGCATGGTTGGTCAGGGTAATCCAAGTGACACTCAAAATAATATAGAATATTGCTGTTGTCTTGGATGCCTCTCAGAGGCTGAATGTAAGCCCCTATTGCTAAAGACACTACACACTTAGGACATAGGACCTGAACAATTGAAACTGGATCTAACCTGAAGAGCTTCTCCCTGCAGTCTAGTTTCCACAAAATGTTATGCAAGTTGCTAAGTAAGGGAAGCAATTACATAGGTCTACCCAGCTGTAATATCTGTGAATCACAATAATAAGGTGTAATAAGTGACATTCACATGTTAACAATAATAAACAGCTATCTAATTTGACTTACGGTTCACTCAACAGGAGGGAACTCTGGTGGTATTAGCAAACTTCTAGGCTAGGGAAGCCATGGATCTTAGAAGAGAAACTGTTACTGCCCCTTTACTAGACCAGCATAGTTCCTTACTACATTCTAAATCTTACCCTTATGTTCACAGATAAGTGTAACTATCACCCTCAAAAAGCAGCTTCTTTTTTCCAGCAAATGGACATCATCACAGAAAACCAAGACTGGACACAATGCAGAGATGACAACATGGGGAGACCTGCCCCAGTGGGTACATCTGTATCACAGTTCTCACCTGTGTCTATTGTTATGGCAGGTGTCCCCGCCGGCCTCCCGGTCCCGCCGCCACGTGGGCCCACAGCCGCGCCAGCCCCAAATAACACTCAAGAGACTCTGTATTTGATACAATCCTGTTGGCCAGTTATCATTATTGTTTATGGGCTAGCTCTGTCTTAATTATTAACCCATTTCTACTTATCTAAGTATTTCCACGTGGTCGTCTTATCGGGGAGCAGCGGCTGGCGTCCTGCTCCTTCCCCGGGCTACATCTCGACTCCACCTACTACTTCCTCTTCCTCCTCCTAGTCTCCTAGCCCCACCTATCTAGTTTTCTATTGGCC
Source organism: Cricetiscus sungorus (assembly GCA_030556225.1). Taxonomy (NCBI): domain Eukaryota; kingdom Metazoa; phylum Chordata; class Mammalia; order Rodentia; family Cricetidae; genus Cricetiscus; species Cricetiscus sungorus. Next base: position 14,430,389 of record JANBXA010000731.1, read on the forward strand.
ACAGGGCTTTATTAACAGTATGAGAAACATATATACAGAATCACATCTCCCATCATCTCCTCTTTTCTGTCTAAAATAAAAGAAGGGGTTTAACCTTAACATAGCAAAATGTACCATACAACAGTTATCAAATAAGAATCAGAGTAAACAATATTTAGTCCATTAACATTTTGTAAAACTTAAAGAAAATATCATCTATCCTATCTTTGTGAGTCCAAAGTCCTATATGTAACTTATCTTTAATCCTAACTAAGGAAAACTATAACCATAACTATCTGTCTTCAACTCCTTCAAAGACCACAGAAGGATAATATATAAACTCTAGAAATGACAGAGACAATGCATTGCCTGGTCAGTCACCCGAAGTTCTTCTGTAATGTTCCATCTTCAGCCCATAGGCCATAGTGTGTGTCCAGACTCCTCAACAAAGTAGAAAACTTTTCTCTGTGTCCTGTAGACTGTCTGGCTGTCTGGCAGCCTCTTCCATGAAGCAGGAATCCTGTAGCAATGTCCATCTTGCATCAGCAGTCACCTTTTTGTGGGTCCTGCATGTCCAGTTTCTACAACATAAAGGCAAACAGTCTAGACAAGAGAAGTACCTTGCTCAAATGGCTAGTCTTGCCATATTAGAAGCAAACTTCATAACGAGTTTCTTCAATGTCCATCTTCCTTTTTGATGCAGGTGGTGTTACCAGGAGCAGTTGTGCCTCACTGTCAAGAAAAACCCTAAACCATTTTAAATGCCATATTCTGTAGGTCTTTGAAAGGTTTGAAGGATACCTATTCATCTCAAATACATCTCTGTATATCTAGAAATCCTAACTAACTTAACTCCAAGTTTTGACTATCATAGGTAACTCTCTAATCTGTATTAAATTATACATTACATTTTCCAATGAGCTATATAAACACAATAGCTAAACAAGAGGAGAAATATACATATCACAAAATTGACCTTAAATTGTATCAATAAAAGAAAATACATTTCAAAGCAAAGTATTCATATCTATACCATAATTCCCTTTTTACCTTTAAAAAGATTGTTTGTGGTTATAGCCATTTATAATCAAGTCCATTTAAATGAAAACAAACATTTATAAACAATATTTGGGAATTTGGGCGTCGTTCTTTCCAAACTACTTCCTGCTGGTAGAGGGCGCTGTCATGGGGTTCCAAAGAAGACGCAGAAATCTTGGCAGTAGTCTGCAAGGCTTTGTCTCAACTGCTTTGAATGTTGGATCATCTGGGGCATTGTTTCAGGGGGTCTGGCTTGATCAAACCACATAAGTCTGGAAAGAATCCATAGCTTTTCATTTTCTGTGGAAATAAAAATAGAAATCCTTTTCCCCAGTAACTTGTCCTTAGGCTTGAATTTTTGAGTCAAAGCATTTTTAAAATATATAAATTGAATTAATCTAGCAGCATTTCTTTTATTAGTAGTTGTTTTCTCAGCAATCAAATAATTTAAAGACAACAGAAGCACGTATAGTATCCAAAATTTCTCTGTGTTTTCCATCTTTACGTGGCTTTTTTATTATTCTATTTCTTCTACTTCTATTTTTACATATTTTGAGACAGGGTTTCTCTGTGTAACTTTTATCTGTCCTGGAATTCACTGCATACCAGGTTTACTTTGAAATCACAGAGATCTGCTTGCCTCTGTCTGCCGAGTGCTGGGATTAATGGCGTGTGCCATTACATCCATCCATTTAATTCCTTTTTTCTTTTTAAACCATTGTATCCCGTTTCTTTTTCTCTCCCAAGCCAGCGTATTTTTTAAAACACAGTGTAAACCTTCATTGCAGCTCTTGTACACACCAATGAATTGTTAGCAGAGCTCTTTAAAAGCAAGGCGGTTTTTGCCGCTTATGCTAATTTTGGAAACCTCTCTTAAAGGAGCCGCACAAATCTCTGTCTACAACAAAACAAATCCAACAGAGAAAATGCTGCTACTAAGAAGTCTTGCTAGTCTCTGTTCCTTTGTTTCTAAAACATTTCTTAAGCTCTTATTAGTTTTAAGTGAAAGTTCTTATAGCCACGTTGGGCGCCATTTGTAGCATGTAAGTTTCCGCCAGCCAGCCCGCCGCTGGTCTGGCGTCCTGGCCCCCAATAACACGCAGGAGACTCTATATTCTATGGTTCGGGAGCTGGAAGACTGTAAGAGCCAGAACACCAGGAAGGCTTCTAACAATGGGAATATCAATGGGCATGCTAACATGGAAGGGGGAAAATCTCATAGAGCCCCAGCTCTAGACAAAGGACCATAGGCAACTGATGACTATGGAGAGAGAGAAAATTAAGAAAGAGTTCTGTAGTACAAAGGGATCAGTCCTAAACCATACACACAAACAACAAGAATGGACTTAGTAGGTTTTATTCATACATTTAAGCATGCATATACATATATATGTCACAATAATAATCAAAGAAAAAAGAGGCTATTAATGTGAGGGGGTAACATGGCAGGAGTTGGAGAGAGGGCACTTGGGAGGGGCTGAAGGGAGGAAGAGTAAGGAAAAATTGATATAATTAAATTTTAGTTAAAACATATAAAAATACATAAAACATTTAAAAATGTATCACCTGGATAGGATAGCATTTATTACTTGTTGGCTTTTCTCAGTGATAGCATGCCTCAGATTCCATCATGTGACTTGGTGGCTTCTGATGGTCAGAATCTGACTGCTAGGGCTGAAAATTAGAAAGTTCAATGCCTTGGGAGGGGTGAGTCACTGACTATTTTTATAGGGGCATGCTTTTAACTGTACTACAAGCATATCTCCTCAAAATGGTTGTTGGAGATCATATTTTGACACATTGATCCAGGAAACATTTCCTTGGGCGGGGAACTGGGTAGAGTAGAGGGTATGGGTACCAGAATTGGACTTCCTCCTCATCCTCATTATCCTCATCCTACTTATCTTCTTTTTCTTATTCTTCTGACAAGATCTTATGGTATAGTTTTGGCAGCCATGAAATCCTCAGTCCTCTGATACCAATACCCTGTATACCAGGATTGCAACAGCCTATGTACCAGGATTGCGACACCCTATGTATCAGGATTGCAACACATTATGTACCAGGATTGCAACACTCTATGTACCAGGATTGCAAGCCTGTGCCACCTCACCTGGATCCTGGAATTGGCTCTTTGTGATGCTTGGTATTGATTGTCAGGTCGACTCAGAGAGTAACCTAGGAGACATGCTTTCAGACACACCTATAAGGTTAATTTATATTAGGTTAGCCTCTGGGCACACTCGTGGCAATCAACTTGATCAGGTGAACTGAGGAGGAAAGGTCCATTCTAAAGTGGATGCCACTGTTCCTGTAGTTGAATTCTGACTGCATAAGAAGAAGGAGAATTAAGACCATTCACCACTCTCTGTTTCCTCGCTATGGACGTACAGTGGCTGTCTCAAAATCTTCAGACAGCTCTCTTCCTCTCCATAATAAACTCACTCTTGAACTATCTGCCCTCCCTGCCCCCCCCCAACCTGTTCACTTAAGTTGCTTTCCTCAGAGTGTCTTCTTACAGCTGGAAAAGTGACTGATACACTTTCAAAGATCCTGTGCAGTCACTATTGCATGAGTGAGTGAGTCAGAAAACTGCTTCCCAACACATACGCAGATGCCTTGGCATGCTGCATAAGCAAATCAGAAAAGGGTCAATCTGTAAAGTTAATAAAAAATCATCTCGTAGAAAATTATATGTCCTGCTCTAGATTTGAGTTCTATGGATGAATATATCTGATTTCAGTGAATACTTGCACACACATCTACCTCACTCACATTATTACCCTTGTAATGATAACATAAGCACACCCATAACTGTCAGTATAAAAGTCTAGTGGCTTCATACATATGAAAACATTATGTCAGCCCAGAGCTCCTTCTTTGGCAAGCCATAGTCTCCAAAAGTCATACAGTTTATAGTAGAGTTTATAGTAGGCCTTCTTCCTGTTTCCTGAATGTATGTCCTAAAAACTCGGGTGACAAAGAAGCATCTGCAGATAACTTCTATAGGCTTTACTTCTCTAGAATGCAATTTATTTTCTTAATAGTAAAGCAGGGAACAGTTGCTCTAGAAAAGTACAAAACAAGCTCAGAGACTATGCTTCTGAAATTTCTAAGAGATAAAGAAAACAGAAAAGTAGAACCCAGGGGATGAAAGAATCCTGCAGTGTGCAGCTGGGTGGGAAACAGCTGCCCTGATGATCTCTTTGTTAACAGGGCTTTGTATAGACAGTCTATCCACGCTCTTTGAAAATGAACAGTAAAGCTCAGAATATCCTGACTTAATCTATGCAGACAATTAACAGTCTATCTATGGGCTAAATAGAGAAAATGTTTTCAAGTGAATCTGAACAAATGTCATGATACTAGGTTAAGAGATACGTGTCTAAACTTCATTTCAAATAAAAAGATCAGAGTTTCCTATAGATCCAAAAGAGTCAGAGTGACTTGATTATGCTGTGAACAAGGACATATAATCTAGTATCTGGGGCTACATTCTCACCTTTATGACCTCTGTGCCTAGGCTTAGAGCCAACCTGAACTCCAGCTTACCCATTCATAATTAGTGTGAATTTGCTTTTGTGAGATGTGACAGTATTTTAAAAGCTGTGTATTTACTATGATTTGTACTCTTGGCCAGTCATTATGAAGTGGGGTTGGAGGTGCTGAGTTGGGGAGGCTTAGAGTAATTTGCAAAGGAATGATTTTAAAGATTTTCCTAAATTCTTCCTTCAGTTGAGGGTAGATGAAATTTTGATACTATATTTAAAAAAGTGTATACAACATGGCTGGGATTATTCTGTACGGTTTGTCATTTGTGTCTGTTAGAAAGTTGGAATATGCTAGATAACAGCAGGCACAGTTTGCTAGAGTCTCCAGGGTATAGACTAGGGAGAGTGGATAATAGTTATCAGAAGAGTAGTGATGGCCTAAAACTTCCAGTCTAATGCAAACTAAATCAGGAGACATTAGAAAGCACAACAGGAAAGAAATAGCAGAGGGATTGGCTAGATTGAAAAGCTACCTGCTCGTGGTGAGAGGGGTTGATGAAGTCACAGTTAAGACAAAGTCAGAAAAGAGAGCACTACATTTCCAATACAAGACATTTTAAAAGAGAGAGAGAGAGAGAGAGAGAGAGAGAGAGAGAGAGAGAGAGAGAGAGAGAGAGAGAGAGAGAGAGAAACAAAGATAAAAGTGGTGTGGTCAGAAGCAAAGGGAAGAAAGATGCTAAAAAACTCTTTCCTCTATGCACTAGAGCAGGGGCAAGATGCTGTCTTAAAATACTGGAGTAGCAGCGAGAGGCCATTTTCAAAGGCTCCTGCTAAGCTGGAGAGATGGTTTGGTGTGTACGTTGCTTCCTGGCGTGAGGGTGAAGACTTGTTCCTCAGTGTTCATGCAAAAATGACATGCACAGTGGTACTTGCCTGTAATTGCAGTACTAGGTAGGTAAGTAGACAAGAAGATTCCTGAGACTCACATCTAGCCATCCCAACTGAACCCAGCAGGTGAGTTCCAGGTTTGGTGAGAAACTTTCTCTCTCAATATCTCTATCAATATCAATATTAATATCAATATTTATCTATATATCTATCTATATCTGTATCTACATCTCTATCTCTATCTGTGTATATGCAAGTGATTGAGAAATACACATGATATTAACTTGCAGCTTTCATATGTGTCTACAAATACACATTACACATGAGCATACACACACAGCTAACACACACACACACACACACACACTCACACTCACACTCACTTTCACTCACAAAATAAATAGAATAGAAAAGACAGGTGTTGAGTCAGTCACTAGGAAGCCCCAGCCTCATGGTGAACTATACTTTTGAAAGACTCAGAGCAGTTTCCATGAAACTATTTGCTGAAACCTGTGCAGCAGAATTCCTCTAGACTGTTTGGAAGACCATCATCAGAACTGCATAGTATCCAGTTAGGAAGGAGCTGGTCAGAGACTGCTGGGGAACACAGACATGGCTTCCAAGTGGCATGCTCAGTATTGAGAAGGGCAGCCCAGGTTCAAGTCCATCATTTACAGCAAGGCTACTAGACTCTTGGAGAACTCTCCAGAGGTGTGACCTGTGTGATCTATCTTCACAAAGGGTATCTAGGGTTATTAAAGTCATTTGTGTGCCTAGGAAGAAACACCAAGAGAAGGGAGGGCAGAATGAGCATCCAAGCAAGATTGCATTTAGGCTCTGTTCACTGTTCAGCACTCTCTCCTACACACATGTTTCTTTTTAATTTAATGCCACTGTTAGTACCACAGGCCAGAATGGTTTTGCTCTGTCCTAACCCAATCATCTCTTGCATTCTTTCTCTTTCTCACTTGTATCTCTTCATGCATTCCTTTTTATTTTCCTTTTGGTAGCTTTTCCCCAAAGAACATGGGCTACCCTGGTTATCAGGGTCTCCATATTTCAGTTACTGGACTGCATTTCAAAACACTGACTTTCAAAGACACAGAAACACAAGAAATGGGGAACAAAACCAAACTGTGCAATTCTTCCAAAATGTATTAAATACCACAATAGCCTTCGGTGAGGCCATAGGAGCACAGATGGTTTATCAAATGTAAAAATATGCATTGGAGAAAGAACAGCATCTTCAACAAACAATGCTACAAAAAGTAGAAAAGTACATGTCGGAGAATAAAATCAGAACTGGATGAAGATCATGTTCAAATGGACCAAAGCCTTCACATTAGGTGAAATAAGTCAGATACAGAAAAGTCAACACCAGGACTGCAAAGGTGGTTCAGGGTTAAGAGAACTCACTGCTCTTCCACGGGACCTTGTTCAGTTCTCACACCTGCGTGGTGTCTCACATCCGTCTGTAATGTCAGTTCTGGGAGATCTGACTCTTCTTTACTGGCCTCTATGATCACCATATACATAGTGGTGGCACACATACATGTAGGCAAACAGCCATATACATAGAATAAAATGAATAAAAAATAAAAAATAGGAAAGGAAAGAAAGAAAACCTAATATGATATTCTTGAACTCAGGTATGGAATCTGCAAGGATTCATTACTTGGATGCATAGACTTGAGTTAGGGTCAATGGAGGCTAGAAGGGGAAAGGGGAAAGAACTAAGTAAAGGTCGGATGAGGGGATTTATTTTAATATGTTATTATGTACCAAGCAAGCTATAGTTGACAATAATTTACTATACATTTGAGAACAGCTAAATGTTAAGAAGAGCTTTAATTATCTAACTCCTTAGAAATTTTGCTTGAGATAGGAATACTGATCATCATTTTTGTCATTATGCAATACATTAAATTACAATATTACATTTTAATAATTTACCTCATTAGTATGCACAAATATAAATAAATAAAAGTATTTAAAAGTTAAACTAAGGGCCCACCTTCCAGTGCCCTGCTTGGAGCCTGCTGAGGAGTAGGGACTGTGCAGGGGTCTGCCTGCATCCTAGTTTCACTTCCACTCACAGGAGGGGCTACGCATGGGCCTGTCTGCAGTCTGCCTTCCAGGGTCCTGCTCAGTCCTGGGGCCTGGGGCCTGGGGTCTACTTATGCTCTGGGGAGTTCACCCAGGTGGTTCAGCCAGCATCCTGGTCCTACCTCCACCAGACAGAAACTTAACAAAGAAGCAAAGGAACTAAGAGAAATTGTGACCCAATTTGGTTTAACAGACATTTATAGAACATTCCATCCAAACACAAAAGAATAGACCTTCTTCTCAGCACCACATGGAACCTTCTCTAAAATCGACCACATACTAGACAATATAACAAACCTCAACAGGTACCAAAAAAAAAAAAACATAAAAATTAGTAACCCCTGTGTCTTATCAGTTCTCCATGCTTTAAAGTTAGAATTCAACAACAACACAAATAACAGAAACCCTACAAACTCATGGAAATTGAACAATGTGCAATTGCACCATTTCTGGCTCAAGGAAGAAATAAAGAAAGAAATTAAACACTTCCTAGAATTCAATGAGAATAAAGACACAACATACCCAAACTTTTGGGACACTTTGAAAGCAGTACTAAGAGAAGTTCATAGCACTAAGTTTCCACATGAAGAAACTGGAGAGTAGTCACATTAGAGAATTAACAGTACAATTGAAAGATCTAAAACAAAAGCAAGCAAACTCATCTGGGAGGAGTAAATGCCAGGAAATAATCAATTTGAGGGCTGAAATCAATAAGGTAGAAACTAGCAAAACAATACAAAGAATCAATGTAACAAAGAGTTGGCTCTTTGAGAAAATCAACAAGATAGATAAACCTTTATCCACACTAACCAAAAGGCAGAGAGAGAGAGAATATGCAAATTAATAAAATCAGAAATGAAAAGGGAGACATAACAGTGGACACTGAGAAAATCCAGAGAATCTTCAGGTCATACTTTGAAAACCTGTACTCCACAAAATTTGAAAATTTAACAGAAACAGACTACGTCCTGGATAGATATCACTTACCAATATTAAATCAAGGACAGACAAACAATTTAAATAGACCTATAACCCCCTAATAAAATAGAAGCAAACATCAAAAGTCTTCCAACCCAAAAAAAAAAAAAAAAAGCCTAGGGCCAGATGGTTTAAGTGCAGAATTCTACCAGAAATTCAAAGATGAGCTAATATCAATACTCCTCAAAATGTTCCACACAATAGAATCAGAAGCATCATTGCCAAACTCTTTTTTACCAGGCTACAATTACCTTAGTACCCACAAAACACAAAGACACAACTAAGAAAGAGAACTACATACTGATATTCCACCATGAACATTGATGCAAAAATACTCAGTAAAATACTGGCAAATTGAATTCAAGAACACACCAGTGAAATCATCCACCATAACCAAGTAGGCTTCATCCTGGGGATGCAAGGATGGTTCAACATACAAAAATGCATCAATGTAATCTACTATATAAACAAACCAAAAAAGAAAACCACATGATCATTACACTAGATGCTGAAAAAGCCTTTGGAAAAATCCAACACCACTTCATGATTAAGGTATTGGAGAGATCAGGGATAACAGGAACATACCTAAACATAATAAAAACAATATACAGCAAACCAACTGCCAATGTCAAACTAAATGGAGAGAAACTAAACGTGATTCCTCTAAAATCAGGAACAAGACAAGACTGTCCACTCTCTCCATATCTCTTCAATATTGTACTTGAAGTACTAGCTAGATCAATATAAAAACAAAAGGAGATCAAGGGGATACAAATTGGAAAGGAAGAAGTCAAACTTTCACTATTTTCAGATGATATGATAGTTTACATAAGTGTCCTGAAAAACTGTACCAGGGAACTTCTACGGCTGATAACACCTTCAGCAAAGTGGCAGGATACAAGATTAAGTAAAAAATATTAGTAGCCTTAATAGACAGACGATAAAGGGGCTGAGAAAGAAATCAGAGATACATCACCCTTTACAATAGCCACAAACAACATAAAGTATCTTTGGGTAACGCTAACCAAACAAGTGAACAACCTATATAATTATAATGTTGAGTCTTTAAAGAAAGAAATTAAAAAAGATACCAGGAAATGGAAAGATCTCCCATGCTTTTGGATAGTTAGGATAAACATAGTAAAAATGGCAATCTTGCCAAAAGCAATGTACAGATTCAATGTAATCCCCATCAAAATCCCAGCACAATTCTTCACGGACCTTGAAAGAACAATATTCAACTTTATATGAAAAAGCAAAAGACCCAAGATAACCAAAACAACCCTGTACAATAATGGAACTTCTGGAGGATTCACCATCCCTGACTTCAAGCTCTATTATAGAGCTATAGTCTGGAAACAGCTTGGTATTGGTGCAAAAATAGACAGTAAGGCCAATGGAATCAAATTGAAGAACTTGATATTAATCCACACACCTACAAACACCTGATTTTTGACAAAGAAGCTAAAATTATACAATGGAAAAAAGTAAACATCTTCAAAAATGGTGCTGGCATAACTAAATGTTGGTGTGTAAAAGACTGCAGATAGATCCATATCTATCGCCATGTACAAAACTTAAGTCCAAATGGATCAAAGACCTCCACATAAATCCATCCCAGTGAACCTCTTAGAAGAGAAAATGGAAGGTACACTCAAACAAATTGGTACAGGAGACTTCTTTCTGAACATAACACCACTAGTACAGATACTGAGATCAACAATTAATAAATGAAACCTCCTGAAACCGAAAAGCTTCTGTAAGGCAAAGTACACAGTCAACAAGACAAAACGGCAGCCCACAGAATGGGAAAATATTCCCCAACCCCACATCTGACAGAGGGCTGATTTCCAAAATATACAAATAACTCAAGAGACTAGTCACCAAAAGACCAAATAATCCAATTAAAAAGTGGGGTATAGAGAATTGCCAATAGAAGAATCTAAAGTGGTTGAAAGACACTTAAGAAAGTGCTCAACATCCTTAGCCATCAGGGAAATGCAAGTCAAAACAACTCTGAGATACCATCTCACTCCTGTCAGAATGGCTAAAATCAAAAACATTAAGAACAGTTTATGCTGGAGAGGATGTGGAGAAAGGGGAACACTCCTCCATGTTGGTGGGAGTGCAAACTCATACAGCCACTTTGTGGAAATCAGTCTACCTCAAGATCCAGTAATTCTACTCTCAGACATATACCCAAAAGATAAACATTTATACAACATGGACATCTGTTCGTAGCAGCATTATTTGTAATAGCCAGAACCTGGCAGCAACCTAAATGCCTCTCAACTGAAGAATGGAAGAATGGATGAAGAAAATGTGGTACATTTACATAGTGGAGTACTATTCAGCAGAAAACAAAACAAAACAAAAAAAAAACAATGGTATCTTGAAATATACAGGCAAATGGATGGAACTAGAAGAAATCATTCTGAATGAGGTAACTTAGTCCAAAAAAGACAAACACGGTATATACTGATTTATATATGGTTCTTAGACATAAAACAAAGGATTACCAGCCTACAATCCATGCCACCAAAAAAAGCTAGGAAACAAGGAAAACCCTAAGAGAGACATACACTGTCCTCTGGAGAAGGGGATAGAGACAAGATCTCCCAAGCTAATTGGGAACATTGGTGGAGAGGAGATGGAGTCAGGAGGAAGAGGAGGAGAGAGGTAGGATGAGGGAGCAGGATGACTGAGTCAAGGAAAGAATAGAGGAGAGCATAATAGAGGGAGTCATTATAGGTTTGAGAAATCTGGCACTAGGGAGATGTTCAAAGATCTATAAGGATGACCCCACCTAACAACCTAAGCAATAGTGGAGAGTTGCAGACAGGGAGGAGTGAAGCACAAGGGGTCAAGGGGTCAAGACCAGGCTGGAGAAATCCATGGACTGACCCAGACTCCCTGAATGTGGGTGTTAGTTAGGAGGACTGGGCAGTCTATGGGGCCTTTGGTAATGGATCAGTATTTATCCTTAGTATGCAAATGGACTTTGGGAGCCCATTCCATATAGAGGGATACTCCTTCAGCCTAGACACTTGGGGGAGGGCCTAGGCCCTGCTCCAAATGATGTGACAGTCTTTGAAGACTCCCCATGGATGTCCTCATCCTTCCTGGGGATCAGAAAGGGGATGGGATGGAGGTTGGTAGGGGGAACAAGGGAGGGAGAAGCGGGAACTGGGTTTGACATGTAGAACAAGATTTTTACAAAGTTAAATAAAAATAAATTATTCAAAAAAAATTAGAAAAGAAAAAAAACTAAACTAAGTTAAGCAATGTATTTTATTTCATTTATTATAGTCTAAGCACTTCCATTTTAATACTTAATTTTAAAACAGACTTTTCATCACATTTGGTGTGAAGTTCATTTGCAGGTTTTTAAATTCTGATTTATAAATTAAAAAAAAATAAAAATAGCCTTTCTCTTTGCATAGTCCCAGGAATTTTTAACACAAGTGCAATTGCACACGATTGCACCATGGTCTGAACGTCAAAAACCCTGACCCTGTGTGACATTTAATCTTCTCTCAATCATTGAGGTTTTGAGAATATAGCATAACCTTGAGAACACACTACAAATGCAGTTATGTACATCACACATTGAGTCCAACAATATTTCATTCAGTAGGATGATTTCTAATTTGTTTGATTTTTGTCATGTTTATTGCTGAGTGGTGGTCCCTGCTGTGGTGAGGATTTCACTTGTCAAAGAGAAAACAGATCCAGTGTTGGGGAAGGACACACTCCCTGACTGTAAGCATCTGTCTTATTCAGTACCCTGAAAGAAAAAGCGGAGGGAGAAGGAAATGGGGAAGGGGCATAAAAGGAGAGCAGAGGTGTGAATGGAAGGAAGAGAGAGGAGAGGGATATAAAGTGAGAGAAAGGAGAGGTATAGATAAATGGAGAGTGAAAAAGAGCAAGAGAGAAACAGAATACTTTTCTCCTCTCATAAGGTCACTTATGATATTTAGAATTCAATAGTCACCTAATTACTTTCCAGAGACCCCATCTCAACAGATCATTGTTGGAAATTAGCATTGAACATTTAAAAGGGGCCATAAAAGCTTTGTCCTCAGCATTGGAAACTCGCCCTCTTTTTAAAGCAGTTGTTGATAATTAAATATTTTTAGCCATGTCGCTTTAGAAATCAAGAAAAGGAGGATCGTACCTTTAGACACCCTGTTTGCTCTTAGAACCTATGTGTGGAGTTTGGAATGTGTATGCAAAGGAGGAAATTTAAGCGCAGGTAGTATTCCCTAGAGAATCCAGCAGGGGGCACTCCAAGGATGAGGGATGACAATGTTCGGGGAGAAAATACCATGGGAGCTGAGTAAAAGGTTAAGTCCTCAAAAAAGAACTGTTTAGATGAGAGCTGGATGACACTATGACAGAGAATGGAAGCAGGAAGCAGGGCACACGGTGCTGGGAGCACAGCATGAAGGTCCTTGCATCCACAGATCTCCAGAGAAACCAGGAATGTAACGCGTGCAGGATTGTCTTTCCAATGGGAAGGGCGTAAAATAAATCCCGTTCTTCCATCCAGAAAGCGGAGAATTAGAAGTGATTAACGTCCTGGTGATCTGCATTATCTGTTGGACCAAGCCATAGGAAGCTAGTACAGGACTGGAGGTGGCTATTAGATCCCAATGACCTCTATGTTATCTAGACCATTCCAGACTCTTAGACCCATAAGCCAGCACAGGTAGCCTATCTCTAGCACTCATCTTGGAAGAAATGTCATGTAGTCTGAGTTGAGTTTCAACGTAATTATGCTTCCTTGTGCGCTGGGGGTTGTATTGCACCATGAAAATTTTTTCTAACTATACGGAGCTTAAATATGTTGGGAATAATCTCCTGATATTAGACTCCCCGAGTCTGATCCAGGGTGAAGAAGTCAATCTGAACCGAGTATCACTCTCATCTCTTCGCAGTTTCCTTGACACCTGTAGCCCCTCAAGACAAGGTCAAGCATTTCTGAGATAATATTAAAATATACTGTTTAAACACTGGGTCTGAGTAAGTATCCTGATTGGAAAATATTGTGCAAAGATTCATGAGCTTTGTTTCTAAAACAAATCAAACCACTCTATTTTCAAATTCATTTTTGCTTATGTGCACTTGTGTGTGCCTGTGCATGCTGGTCCTCTCAGAAGCCAGAGATGGCAGATCTCCTCCGGGTCAGGGTCGGAGGATGTTGTGAGTCTCCTGATGTGATGGTTCTCTGGAAGCACTCAAGCCCTCAGTCACCTTTCTAGATCCTGCTAGTGATCTTCTTCTTACAGTATGAAGTTGCTGCGTACAAGGAAGGTGCTTTTTTATTTTTGTTATTTTTATTTTTTTTTGACTTTTGTCTATTCTCTTTCCTCATGTACAAGGAAGGAGGTGAAGATAGTGAGGGGCAAAGTTTTTAAAACAATGAAGTCTTTCTTCTTGAGATTGGTTAACAAAATATTAGCTATGAACAGTATTGTCTTTTCCAGTGAATATGTGTAGAAACTATAGAAAAGTAGCTTCAAAAGACTGTAAGAGTCATGACAATGTATTAACTGAAACTCTCGTTACTATCTCTCTGCTTCTGGTTAGTACCAGGGTTACATTTGGAAAATACATTCTGTACTTGGCTTGGAGAAGGAAGGTGCTCTCAGGGAGTCATTGGCTCTGTTTAACTGACTGCCTGAATTTTAAAGATATTGTGGATTGGTGAGGCCAGCTTAACCTGCTCAGTTAGTAGCTTAATCTCTTTCATATCAGAAAAACCCAAGTTGTCAAGAAGAATTACATTAAAAAATAATCCAGATCCCTAAGAGACATACATGGTCATCCGGTGAAGGGAAAAGGGACAAAGGGCCTTTGCACAAATTAGGAACATGCGGGGAGGTAGGAGAAAGAAGAGGGGAGAAGAGGAGTGGGAGGGATCAGGAAGATTGAATAGAGAGATGAATAGAGGAGAACAAGAAAAGAGATACATCAATAGAGGGAGCCATTATAGGTTTAAAGAGAAATCTGACACTAAGGAATGTACAGAGATCCACAAGGATGATCCCAACTAGGAATCTAAGCAATAGTGGAGAGGCTACCTTAAATGCCCTTCCCCTATAATGAGATTGATGACTACGTTAAATGCCATTCTAGTGCCTTCATCCAGTAGCTGATGGAAGCAGAAGCAGAGATCCATCCACAGCTAAGCACTGAGCCAAACTCCTGGAATCCAGTTTCAGAGAGGGAGGAGTGATGAGCAAAGGGGTCAAGACCAGGCTTGAGAAACCCACAGAAACAGTTGAACTGAACAAGTGGGAACTCACAGACCCCAGTCTGATAGTTGGGGAACCAACATAGGACCAAACCAGGTGCTCTGAACTTGGGTGTCAGCTCGGAGGACTGGGCAGTTTATGGGACCTCTGGCAATGGAACTAGAATGTATCCCTAGTGCATGAACAGACTTTGGGAGCCCATTCCCCATGGAGTTTAGAGACACGGGGGAGGGCCTAAGCCCTACCTCAAATGACCTTATAGATTTTGATGTTCCTTCATGGAAGGCCTCACCCTTCCTGGGAAGTGGATGGGAGATGGGGTAGGAGGGTCGGTGAGGGACATGGGAGGATGGGAGGGAGAGGGAACTGTGATTGATATGTAAAATAAGAGAAAAATTAGAGAATATTAAAAAATGCCCCAAAGAGGAAAAATCCAGATCAAAGTTGAAGAGATGGCTCAGCACTTAGGAGCACAATCTGCCTTGTACAGTACTTGAGTTCAATTTCCATCATGCAAGATCTTGTAACTTCAGCTTCAGGGGACTCTGACATCTCTGGCTGCTTCAGAAACCTGCACACATATCACAGACACACCACACACAGACACATGCATATACATTTCAATAAAAGCAATAAGAACAATCCTTTAAAAACCCATCTAGGGCAGACATTTAGCACATATTACTGTGGGATTTGAATGTGAAACATCCCTCATAGACTTCTGTCTCTGAGCCCTCAATGCTCAGCTGAGGGTGATGTCTGAAGGGCTGTGGAAGCTCTAGAAGATAATGCTTTTGTAGAAGGAGTAGTTACTAGGGGAGGACCTTGACGTTTTGTAACCCTGACCTGAGTCCTGCCCACTCCCTGCCTCTAAGTAAAAGATACATTATCACCAGAAACCTCACAGTCCTGTTCTCCTGCCTTATCTGACATGTATTTTGTGGGCTTGGAAGGGACAGACCTTGCATTGCAGTCCATGAATATTGACGAGCAAAAATCAGGTTTTTTTTTTTTTTTTTTTGCACAGTCATGGCTTGCCCACAAATAGAGAAAAATCAGAAAGGAGCAGTTTGGCTAACATTTATTTTTCTTCCTGAAGGGAAATGTGATTGTTCTCACATACCAAATGAGTACACGTCCTGAATCTGCTTGTACATTTGAATTTATTCCATTGATTTATTTGCCTAGTCCCCTGCCAGTACCAGTCTGTTTAATTATTTTTTCTTATTTATTTCAAGTTGTTTGGTTTTTATTTAACAAACATTTATATACACCATGTGCCAAATATTATTCTTAGTGGTTCATAGCTCTTGAATCATGTCACCCTCAAATAGCTCAGTGCTACAAAGCTCCTCATCAGGTCTGTTTACAGCAGGCAGAGTGACATGAATTCTAACCCTTAGCCTTGATTCAGTGGAACTGTCAGAGTTCGAAAGAATCCAGGGAGGCCAAAGGGCTCATTTGCTCCTTTAGCTTTGTAATAGTGTTATGTTTCCTGTGAGCCCTGACTTTCAATTGGGTTTCACTTGACATGCAGTTTTCTGTTCTTAGCCTTGTACTTACAGATCTAAGAAAAATAACCATTTTTTCCCATTGTTGTCCCCAAGCAGTTCTATTCCCAGAAGGCTTTTTATGTCACAGTCAATAGACATCTGTTACATTTCATCATTTAAGTGTATTTTAGTAAACTATCAGGAGAAGGTCTGTAACAGATATCTCTCTAGTTCCAGGTATGTATGTCTGTTTCAGTTTGTCACCCACCATTGCTGTTCTGGGATTGATGTGTATATTTTGTCCTTCTGCTTCCTGGACCTGCCACTCCCATACTCTCTTCTACTTTTTGTTTCATTTTCTACCCACTTCCAAATTATACAAAAAAAATGAGCACATATTCAAATTATCCTTAATGGTACTGACAAAGGAATACAATAGTCATGTCCTTTAAATTGAAATTACAGCACCTTGCT
Organism: Cricetiscus sungorus; assembly: GCA_030556225.1. Lineage (NCBI taxonomy): Eukaryota > Metazoa > Chordata > Mammalia > Rodentia > Cricetidae > Cricetiscus > Cricetiscus sungorus. The sequence continues at coordinate 14,447,096 of JANBXA010000731.1, forward strand.
TGGGGATGGGAGCAAAATTTATGGTTTTAGTAATAACTTAGCCTTCTATCTCCCCCGTTCACCATTGTTAAGTCAGTGCTTAGGAGTTTCTACTCATATTTAGGAAATACATTTGTAGGCTGTTAGAATGGCAGATGCTTTTGAAATCGTGTCATCTAGTTATTCTCATCTATTAGTTATTCTCAAACTTGGTTGCACACTGTAATCTTCAGAGAGCTTAAAACCAACCAACCAGCCAAGCAAGCAAGCAAGCAAGCAAGCAAGCAAGCAACCAACCAACCAACCAACCAACCAATCAACCACAACAACAAAACCACAAAAAAAACCACTACCACCACCACCACAAACAACAAACTAATGCTTACAAAGAGCCTTTGGTGTTCTGATTGAACAGCTTGGGATATTACTGGACCATAGGATTTTTAAAAATTTAGGCTCCCAAGAGATTCTAGTGCAAAACCTAAAAATTTGCATCATGTTGGAAAATAAAATATACACAAGACCGGAGGTTTACCAGACTTGAAGCTCAGTTTGGAATGGAAGTCCAAGGACTGTGTTCTAATGTCAGTTTGGGTAAATGTCTCAGTAGTTCTCTGGGTTACTATGCACATTGCTTGTACTCTGTGCTTGAAGTTGGTATGGTAGAGACCGTGTATAGATGTGCATGGGCTTGGGAGTGTGGTTGCTTTTTCTCCAGGGGTTGCTCTTATCATTTAAAAGTAATTGCTTATTCTTGTACAGTTAATTCCTCTCAATTGAAACATTTGCCTCTGTAGTCAGGAGGGGGGTTCATAAGACTGAGGAAGCAAATGAAATTTACAAGGCTCACTGTTAAGAAAGTTACAAGATTAATGAGTCCCCAACCCTTAGTGTTAAATAATCAAGAAAAACAAAAAATGCTGGCACAGAGGAAAGAGGCAGGTGGCATTGCCTGCAGGGACCTCCAAGGATACAGGCAGCTTTGGTGAGTTATCACACATGCTGAGCTAAATCTTTGGGTGATGTAACTACCTTTGGGTCACTAATATGCTCTATAAATAGCACTAATAAACTCACTGGTTCACCAAGCTAGATTTAGGTGCAATTGTTTCATTAGTCTGTCATGGGTGTTGCATCTGGGATGAAATGACATTATATGCTTCTCTCCAGGAAAAGCCACACATTCCCTTTTGGTTAAAGTGATAAAACAAGCTGACTTTTTAGTCAGAGTGAATTAGAGGAAAGTGTACCAAGCTGGGTACAGCGGACTACACCTACAGTCTCTGCTTTCAGGAGACTGAAGCATGAAGATTGCAATTAGTTTAAGTCTGTCCAGTGCTGCATACTGAGTAGCCAAGCCTACATGGGCACAATTATCTTCAGCATCTATATAAGGAGACCAGTTATCTCTTTAAACCTATAATGGCTTCCTCAATTATGGTATCTCTTTTCTTGCTCTCCTCTATTCTTCCCCTGACTCAATTTTCCTGATCCCTCATTCTCCTCTCTCCTCCTCTTCTCCCCTTCTCTTTCTCCTAACTTCCTTTCCTCCCCCACCACTGATCCCAGTTTGCTTAGGAGATCCCAGTTTGCTCAGTAATGTCCAAAGACCTACAAGGATGACCCCTAACGAACAATCTAAGCAATAGTGGAGAGGCTACCTTAAATGCCCTTCCCTGATAATGAGATTGATGACTAACTTATATGCCATCCTAGAGCCTTCCTCCTGTAACTGATGGAAACAGAAGCAGAGGCCCATAGCTGAACTCCTGGAATCCAGTTGCAGAGAGGGAGAAATGATGAGCAAAGGGGTCAAGAACAGACTGGAGAAACAGAAACAGCTGACCTGAACAAGGGGTAGCTCATGGACCCCAGTTTGATAGCTGGGAAACCAGCATAGGACTGGCCCAGACTTCCTGAACTTGGGTGTCAGTTAGGAGGCCTGGGAAATCTATGGGACCTCTGACAGTGGAACCAAGAGGTATCCCTAGTGCACAAATGGACTTTGGAGCCCATTCCCCATAGAGGTATACTCCCTCTAGAGACATGGCAAATGACTTGGCAGATTTTGATGTTTCCTCATGGAAGGCCTCACCCTTCCTGAGGAGTGGATGGAAAGAAAGGTGGGGGGGTGTCGGTGGGGGACATGGGAGAATGGAAAGGAGAGGGAACTGGGATTAATATATAAAATAAGGAAAATATTAAATAAATAAAAATGGAGCCCAGTTATCAGTTCACAACTTTGTAGTCCAGAAATCTCAAGAAGAATGGCTATGTTCTCCATTCACAACATCATAAAGGGAAAATCAGAATGCTGGCCAAATGGGTTTCTCATCTCAGAGATCTTGGGAAATAGCTTTTCTAAGTTCATTCTTGCCACTAGTTGTATTCATTTCCACTTAGATTCAGGACTGTCAATGCTGTCTTCTTCTTCTTCTTCTTCTTCTTCTTCTTCTTCTTCTTCTTCTTCTTCTTCTTCTTCTTCTTCTTCTTCTTCTTCTTCTCCTCCTCCTCCTCCTCCTCCTCCTCCTCCTCCTCCTCCTCCTCCTCCTCCTCCTTCTTCTTCTTTCTTGTTAACAAGAAAACTCCAAAGTCACTTACTGCCAGTCCTCCCTGTGCACTAATGCATCAGCCAGTTATGTGTTGGATTGACCCTATGCTCTGTTCTACAGGACCTAGGCAGGTCCATCAGCCAATCTCCCTGTTACAAGGTTGACTGATTTTTGGACAACCACAAAAACTCCTTAATAGTGTGTAAGACTAAATAAGTTGGCAGTGCCAGAAATATTGAGACCCATTTAAAGTTCTGGATAATTTGCTCTTTTTAAAATTCATGTGTCATAAAAGATTTGCAGTTCATATACCACCCAGAATAGTACTAGAGTACTGAAAGGTTTTCATAGAACACTGGCTAAAAAAGATTTTTTTTGGTAATGTTAACTAAACAGCTAGTCAACTGGTTTCCCCCCCCCAAAAAAAATAGTGCAAAACCATTAATGTTAAATTAAATAGCTCTTTTGTTTAATCTTCATTTTCAACTTGATTTCACATAGAACTACCTAAAAAGATTGAGACACACCTCTAGATGTGTCTATGAGGCTTCAGATTAACTAAGAGGGAAAGATCTACCTTGAATCATGCCTTGGGCTGGGGGCTATAGTGAGATAAAGGGAGAGAAAAATGAGCCGAACTGGTCAGTATCTATCTCCTTTTCTTTCCCTGTCTGGAGGCAAGCACTCTCCCATCTTGGCATCAGTAAGTCAGTCCAGCTGCTATGCTTCCCCCTTCAGTAGACTGTATCACTTGAACCTTGAGTCTAAATAAATTATTTAACCAAAATTTCTTCCTTCCTTCCTTCCTTTCTTCCTTTCATTCATTCATTCATTCATTCATTCATTCATTCTTTCTTTCTAAATCACAGTAATAAACACAGAAATTATTCTCATTTCCTGAGAACTTTCCTCATCAAGGAGTATCAGGAAGAAGAAATAACCTACAACAAGACACACAGTGAAACAGTCATACTCCGAAGACGTTTAAAGGTTTAAAGTGGAAGAACGGTCAAACAGTGTTGTAGTACAAATGATAAAAACCCAGAGGCAAATATCGGGGTTAAAGCTTAAGATCAGAGATGCAACGTGGCCAAGCCACTAAAGAGTTTTTACTTCTACCAAGGCCCAGGTCAAAAAGGGGCGATCCTGCCCTCAGTGTGACTGCAGACTGAATACTGTCTCCACTCACCTCATGTTCCTCTCTAATGCTGGGATTAAAGGTGTGCACCACCACCATCCAGCTTCTATGGTTAACTAGTGTGGCTGCTGAGATTAAATGTGTGCCACCACTGCCAGGTGTTTATGGCTGACTAGTGTGTCTAGCTTTGCTCTCTGATCTTCAGACAAGTTTTGTTAGATCATAACCACAATAGCCCCACTGTCTGTCAACACAACATGAAAAGGGTAGTGATGGGAGTGAGGGCCATTGGCAGCTGGATTATCAGTCAGAAAGCTTCCAATGTAGAAGCGATGATAGCTGTGGAAACCAACAACAACAAGAGAGAATGTTAAAGAGGCAGGTTTTGCTGAATTAAGAGGAGATTAGAACCTCCAAATTCTGGATGAGGTTGTATTTTGTTGTCTGTTCTGGGGTTGTAAATTGTATTTTGAAGTCCTGATTGCTATACCAAAGACAGGGAGTGCAGTAAAAGGCATGGATATGATCACCCTTTATGACTAGGAAAGAACTCTCTAGTACATCATAATAGGAAGTGTGTGTGTGTGTGTGTGTGTGTGTGTGTGTGTGTGTGTGTGTGTTTGTGTGTCTGTTGCCCTCGGCATTAGGCTTGGCCCTAGTGATGAATGTACGTCTAATATACTCATTCTTTGACACTCTTTTCTGCTTTCATCTTACCTAGTCTCTTAAAAACATGCGGTGAGGAGTAAACTCCATAAGAGTGATTACTTAGTTATGATAACCAAGTATTGATCATTTGACCACCACTCCAGCACTGTGCAGTTGGTAGAGGACATATCTCATCTATTTGTTAGGTGAAGAAACAAAATCTCAGATGGAGTATTTTTAGTAAATGGCAGGGCCCTTATCTAGGTTCCACATCTTCTAATCAATAAAATGATGCTTTCTTAATTACATCTCTTTTCAATGCAAAAATGGATGAGTGTACGTGAAGGATGTTATGTTGTATCTAAGGAGACAAAGAACTAGATGTGGAAATACAGTACTTCACAGGTACTATCATGGCGAAGTTTAAATGCTTCACTATGGGCAATGCATTCGTGTAATACACTGTCATACATGCAAGTGAGACACCCACACACATAAAAGTGAATAAGATTAAAAACAAAAGAATAGTATAAAAGTTATATTCATAGAAAAGAAATTCAAAAACCTCCTACATTTAGGTTCAGGATGGTTTTATCTTTCAACTTTTCCCTATATCTTGGAAATTTAATTAAAATAATAAAATATGGCTATCATAGCTTTCCATATTATGACAGGCTCATCCCTTCTACTCAGAGTGTTGCCTTGTGTGGAGATTTTCCAGAGCCCTAATGCTGCTAGTGTATCATTACCCAGCACTACAGATTCTGGAGGGTTGGATGATTGTAAGACGGTGCTTTCAGTTTCAGCTGCAAGGATCTAGATAATAGACAATGCACAGGAAGCTTCTTTCACTGTGGTTGTAGGTTACCATGGTTTCCATGTCTGAGGGTAGCACTGTTGCAGGGAAAGAAGCTTCAGAATTGGATTCTTCTTTCCCAAAGCAGACCCTGAATGTGAGCAATAATCTAGACAGTTCTCACAATGTGAGCTAGGGACAGCTTTTCCTCCCTCAAGGGATTATCTGTCTGCATGATAACTTCACATAATTTCCATTTTCTGCTTAATATAATTCTTGCCCTTCCTGGAGCACATGGATGAGCATCAAGCAGATAGTACTGTGCTTTTAGGTAGAAGCCAACACATGCTAAATTTTTTTTAGGACTTTTGTTTCTAATAAAATGTATAGGATCATGCACATTATTTTTTGTGTTGATTATATACTATGCAATAAATGTATTCATTGTAAGCATCAAAACAGCTGAATACATACGGGGTAAGAAAACATTTTAGCTAGTCTTAACTCACTAATATGTCACTTCCAAGTTTATATGTAAATTAGTTGTTTGGGCAGCCTTTATGGCATTTCTCTACAGCAGATAATGATTGTGTTTATCTTTTCATTTGCATTTCTCTGAAAGTGTATTATTCTCCAAATATGATTGAAGTACATGGCATGCTTTCTTCCTTTCTTTCTTTCTTTCTTTCTTTCTTTCTTTCTTTCTTTCTTTCTTTCTTTCTTTATTTCTATTTGCCTAGAATCAGGAGTCTTTTGGTACTGTTATAAGAGTAGAAAAAACCAGAGACATAAAGTGTGGGTCTGTGGGAAATCCTGCATTTCTCAGTCTTACAAGGTAAGACTTCCTCATTCCACTTAGCTGGGCTATGAGTAACTTTGAGTTTCTGTCCACGTATCATCTAAGAAAGTTACGAGCCTTCCTGGACCTTCAAATTCTTTTCTGTCATATTCTGTGATTATTTTCATCAATCAAAAGCAAACATAATTAATACTAAGGCATATACTGAGATATATGTATATATAAATATATGGAATACATAGATTACTTTTAAAAAGTATACTATTTACATAATGACATTGCAATTATCATCTTATATTTAGTGTTTTTATCACAATTATAAATTGAAACAATAAAATATTTACAAATGATATAGAAAGTCAAAAATGAAAGTAACGTGGCTGTTATATAATGAATTATCTTTGCTTGAAACTAAATGTTCTTGGGTTTAATAGTGTAGATATAGACGGACATAGTTTATATTTTACGTGCTAGTTTAATCTGGATTTTGCACATTATACCACCAGTTGTCTGGCCCATATAACTATTTCTATTTTTCAGGTTAAAGTTATCTAGTTTTACTATCAATAATTATTCTGAAGAGCTAATCAATTTATCAATGCATCTCAAAATAAATCTGAAAATTCATATTCTTATCTGGAACAGTGTATATCCAATCTGCTAATAGACTGTTATCAGTTAGTGCCCATCAAAAGAGAATCTCCAAAATCTAGATACTATTATTGAGGTTTAGGCACCTCGTAGCCCCATTGCAAGAAAGTTTCTTTTTAGCCTGATAATTCTGTATCAACATGTTTCAGACAGTGATTAAATTCTATTGTTATTTTTTCCATTTTTCCAAATAGGGAAGTCTTCTAATGGTTCTGGTGGAACTCCTTACTTTACTGTTAAGTATTTAGAAACATCTGCTATTTCTAAAGTCATTTGACATGGTGGCATTTCAAATGTCACACGCATGATTTGCAACTCCCTCCTCTGGGCTACCTTTTAAGTTATAAATCTCAGTTTTTTTGGAAGCTGGTGAAATGGCTCAGCTAATAAAGGCACTTGCTACCAAGCCTGACAGGCTAAGTTTGATCCCAAGACCTACATTGTGGAGGGAGATTGATCCCAAGATCTACATTGTGGAGGAAGATTGATCCCAAGATCTACATTGTGGAGGGAGATTGATCCCAAGACCTATATTGTGGAAGGAGACTGTTGACTTTTACAAGCTGTCTTGTGACTTCTAGTGGTACTATTGTGCACAAACAATAAATAAAATAAATATTGGAAAACAGTTTCAGTTTCCCTTAAGTCATTCTATCTTTTTGCTTTTTCGTCAGAGTTTTACCATGATTTTATATCTGTTAAAATTCTGCCTATTTAAGCCCACAGACTATGATCAGTGGTGTTTCACAGCAGAATAGTGCCTGAAACACAGGAATGGCCAATAGTCATTTGTTTAAAAAATGTATGCAAATATTACACCAAGTTTACCAAAGATTTGTTTTAAAGGTGTTTTATTTTATTTTGCCCTTTACCATTTCTTAAACCTAAGAATTGTTTTCTTCTCAGTCCTAGGTTTCAGATATATTCAAATTTAGGATTCTGTGTGGAAGAAGATGGGAAAAGAAAACCAATCACCAGGGCAGCATCAGTAGAGCTTCTTCAGAAGTGACAGAAGTCATGGAGAAGGGGTGCAAATCTGGGACACAGACACTTTTAGGATTTGAGACAGAGTACTGGGAAAAGATTGCTAAGAGATTGTTATCATTCAAATTACATTTATATACTTGAGCTTTTAAAAGCAGTTTATTTGAATTATAAATTATATTCAAAGCCTTTAGGCACCCTGACTTAAAGTCAGAGGATATCCACATCTGTCTTTTTCTTATTCTTAATTGATCATGTATGTGCAGTGCATGCATAAGTATGTAGTGGTATTATGTTTATTACACATGATTGAAAGCCAGAATGAGCTTACTTAGTTGATATTTGAATGGCTCTTAGTTGAAAACAAAATCACCACAGAAGTAAAAATAAAATGGGAACAACTTCATATGTTTTAACAACACGCTGAACTCTACAACAGTAATTGATGATAGCAAAATTTTAGCTTTATCAGAGACAACTTTAGGAGAACACAGGGCCACTGTGTGCAAGACCCGTCTGGCAGGCAGAGCTTGCTAGATCCCAGTGGGGTAAAACAGGAGGACTCTACTCCCCCGGGATTTAACACTTCATTTTGACTCACTCTTAAAATAATCTTTTCCAGTGGAGTTTTGTTGCTTGTGACACTATGAATGCCCCACTCCTGCCAAGACGTAATTCCAAGCCACTTGTCAGAGCTATATAGAATACCCATACACCCTCAGCAAGTGAAAATTTCATTCATTAATGCACTTCTTTGTTATATATGATGTAAAAAAACTGCCTGGTCTAACGTTTGCCGAGTTAGATTCAAACATATTTATCAGAATAACATTCCAAGGAAAGTCGACAACATGCAAAACAGATCTGTTATATTATTTCACACCCCTGAGCAGTGACTTTCATAAAAGTTGATGGCATGCCTTTCTGAGTGATAAACAGTAATCCCTGGCTGAAGTCCACCGTCACAGAAGTGGCTAATAACTTGATTGCTTCCCATATCATCTGTTCTTTTGTCTTCCTCACCTTGCAGTTTCCTAGTTGTATATAGCTTTGGTGAGACAGTTTCATCTTGTCATATCTCAGTACCAATTTTTTGTTTTTGAGGAAACCTGCTAATGTCCAAATATCACATTCACATCATGGGTGGTGCATACACTGTCTCAAAATAATGATCAACAAGCCTTCAGCAGCATGTATCACACATGCACCCCAGAATTGTTTCATGGATTCAACTCAAATTTCAAAGGCACCTCACACAGAACTGCTATAGCACTATTTTCCTTCCTTCTTCCTATTTCAAAGATGAAAATGTATGTCATACCTATTTTTAATACAGAAGATATAACTATCACTCTAGAAGAGACATTGTAAGTATAAAGCGATTGGCACTCTTGTATGCAACAACATAGAACGTTAGCTATTTGGAATAGGATCAAGAGACAAATAAAAATCCTGAATTATCACATGACCCATCCATTTGTTTAGTGATAGAATTTCCTCTACTTAGAACACTGTTCCTGATAGATGGCCTTTTAGCATCTGAATGAATGCAAATGATTGCCCATTTATCAGGCAGGTCGCTCCATCTCCACAGAGAACTGTTTGGGGAGGTTTTAACATTAGATTAAAGCCATTTCGTCAAAGCTAGCAACTAAGTCTTGATATTTTTTCTCATAAACCTTTCCTCATAGTTTGAATAATTATTTCTGTATTACATAATCATCTGTCAACTCTTTGAAGACAACTTACAATTGTAGCTAAGCCAAAGTGGGTATAGAAAGATTAACTGAGGAGTTACCTTTCTCAAGGTGGAAGTAAGCAAAGATGTAACTTGACAGAACCAAAAGTAAGGCAAAAAAAAAAAAATGAGATGAAAGCCAAAAGAAAGGGTAGACTGGTCCTAAAGACAGGAACAACAGAATGCATGGAAGTGGCTAAATCAACAATAACACTCTAGTTTCCAGAGGAAAAAGTCACAGAGCTCTGCAGAGAAAACCAGAATGTCTAAGGAAGATAAGTATTGAGCAGATGCTTGGTGACTAGAGTACAGTGGCCATATTTAAGGTAAACTGCTGTTCTGACTATGCAAAATAGATTTGACCATCAAGAAGGTATGATAGCAATAGCTATCATTGTGTAGAATAATCAATACAGTCTTCTAAGGAGAACATTGAGGACTCTTCTTTCTCTTCCTCTTCCTCATCTCCCTCTTTCTTTTCTTCTTCTTAAACAAGGTTTCTTTGTGTACTTTGGCTGTCCTGGAACTTGGTCTGAAGACCAGGCTGGCCTCAACCTCAAAGAGATCTGCCTCCCAAATGCTAGGAAAAAGCTTGTGCTTTTTATTCTTAAAATGAATCTTTGAGTTAAGAAAATGTCCTGATATGTAAAATCAAAACACATTTGCACAAGGCCTTAGTTGTCTTGTATTGATGTTCATGGTTGTCAAATACGGACATCTGAATCATGATGGAGATAGACATGTTTTAGGGCAGACCCGATCTGTCTGTGTGTGGCTCTTTTGTTCTTAAGGTCTCTTCTCAAGAACAACTTCTCTGTTTCTCTCAATTTGGCAGCCAGCATCTTCACACAATGTCAGGCATCTCAATCTTTAGCAAGTTAGCTAAGGACTGGAGGAAATAGACTTTCTCATAACAGGAGAGATACCAGTGATCATGGAGAGCTGGGGTTAATTTCTTTAGGCTGCACTAAGCAATAACCACTCTAAAGGTTTATGGCAGAGTAAATAATGCCCTCTCCATTATTATTATTTTCATCTTTTTCAGTCATTCAGCATAGCATATTTCGGTAAGCATAAGAACCTTAGTAGAATGTTTACATAGATAATGTCAGGAGCTGGGAATAATGGGTCATATTGGGGGCATTGGGAAGAAGCATTGTTACTGATTGTACAACCACTTTACCTGATACCTGTGATAACACTAGTTTCATTGGATGCTTAAAGCTCTCTACCAATTCTCAAGAAACAGGTATTGTTACTTATATGGTTGCCAGAAAGTGACTCCTTCCTTCCCAACTCTTTACATTGTTCATTCCCCAAACTAATATTCAAGAGGAAGTACCTAGTCTTGTCCACATTCCAGTATTCCAGTAGAAAAGATTTCAAGAAAGTTCTCTATTTACTTTAGTAGGCAGATTCATAAAGGTACTCAATTAGTTATACAGGTGGAAATGCTCTTGTCAGTCAGATGTGTTACAGAAAGCCACTGTATTGATTCTTTCTTCATTTATTTTGGCTTGTCAGGAATTGTAACAGATATTTCTCTAATTCTACTTCATTTTTGTGTGTTATCTTTATTTCATCTCATTTTGTTGAAAACTTAGACTTCATAGTATATCATTCTACCAATTTATATGCCTATTAATCTCTCTTGACCTGCTATTTTGTTTCATAGGTAAACTCCATTGCTGACAATTATAATTATTTACTTTTACTGTTCTTTATATCTATATAAGGACTATGAAAATTTAGTAGAAACAAGTGGAAACTTATTGTTATAAATCAATGGTCACAGGGAATCATGTTAACCAGGTCCTCAAGACAATCCAACAATACTGTTTTAATTCTCCTGGCATTTATCTTTGCCCGGCATTGGTGGTGCACACCTTTAATCCCAACACTCAGGAGGCAGAGGCAGGCAGATCTCTGTGAGGTGGAAGTCAGCCTGATTTACAGAGCGAGTTCTAGGACAGACTCCAAAGCAATACAGAGAAACCCTGTCTTGAAAAAACAAAAAACAAAAAGTCCCTCATCCCCCCCCAAAAAAAACAAAAAGAAAAAGATATCTATCTTTCTTAAAATATGAATTTTCAAATTCTCTTCTTGTCTCAAATCTACCATTCTACTTTTCTCTTAAAGTCCTTCATATGGTGAACAAATTATTTTGTGTCTTACCTCAAACAAATGGAACCACCAAAGAGAGCATATAAAAAATAGCTTATAAAAATGTATAAACTTACTTTTTGGGAGGAGTGGATGGGGTGGGCTGGGGGAAAAGTGAGTGGGGTGTGTGTGGGAAGGAGAACTTTGGTTGAAATATAAAATGAAATGAAAAAATAAATTTAATAATAATAATAATAATAATAATAATAATAAAGAAACTGAAAATGGGGAAGCAATGCTCATTTCAGAGTTGCATTGTTAGCCTCTCCAGCTGGAGGTGCAGATGGATCTCAAAATGCTGAGGTCCAGCATATGGTCTCCACCCCATCACTCAAAGCCAGGTAAGGACTACTCTTGGCAGCTTCTCAGGCAGGTCAGCTGGGACGAATCATGTTTCTGTGTAGGTGGATTTCTTTGGCTTTGTGTTGTGCATGTACAGCTGAGTGTTGTTTCACACTCCCTTCAATACCCCACCAAATACATTTCCCAGCTTTCTGGTTACCGATGAAGAAAGATTTCTTCTGGCCTGAGTCTGGGGTTATTCCTTAGTTTTAGTTACGGATTATTTTCCAATCACTTGAGCTTTGAAGTAACCAACTAGTCATATTTTGCTGTGCACATAGACATCTTATAGATTTGGCAAATCCTTTTTTTTTTTGCCTTTAAATTATTAAGCCAGATTACAATGGACGAATGTATTTTGATTGCTAATTTTATTTATTTATCTATTTATTTAGTATGTGACATTGAATAAGCTTTTCAACTTCTTTTTCAGTCTCTCTCTTCAAGGCTTTTACTTCATAGAAACAACTTATATTTCACTTTTTATACATTTTCTTAGCTATGTATGTATGTATGTATCCATCCATCCATCCATCCATCCATTCATCTACCTATCTACCTATCTATCTTAAACAAGTTCTCACTGTGTAGCCCTGGATGGCCTGGAACTCACTATATAGACAAGTCTTGCATTGAACTCACAGAGATTTGCTTGCCTCTGACTCTTTAATGTTGGCATTAAAGACATGTTCCCTCTTTCTCCCCTTCCCCTGAGAAAGGCTTTCTCTGTATAGCCCTGGCCATCCTGAAATTTACTCTGTAGATGATCAGACTGGCCTCAAACTCAGAGAATTGCAGGCCTCTGACTCCTAAGTGCTGGAAATAAAGGCATGAGCCTCCACTGACTGGATATATATATATATATATATATATATATATATATATATATATATATGGATATATATATGGATATATATGGATATATATATATCCATATATATATATTCCATACATATATGGAGGTTTCTACTGTGTTAAGTTTCATACAACCCCTCAATCTCCCTTAGTTTTAACAGTTCTAGCTATTACAATGATAAGTGCTTTCTCATATCTGTTGCCTCTCCTTCCCTGTTTAATATTCCCATTCAAGCCATCCCCTTCTTCCTATATTATATGTACAATTTCTTTTTCTTTCAATGTTGCCCTGGCTGTCCTGAAACTTGCTATGTAGATCATGGAGGCCTTGAACTCACAGAGATTTGTCTGCCTCTGCCTCCTGAGTACTGGCATTAAAGGTGTGCTCCACCACCACCTGGTTCTATATTTCTAATTTCTTAGGTGATTCAACCCTCCCTCCAGTCTCTTACTCTATACCTCATCTTTGTAGTTTTGTGGATTTTACACCACATATTGAAGAATCTACAGGTAGCATACTCTTAATAAGCAAATACATACTATACTTGAGTTACCTAACCCAAAATTATTGTTTTTCGAGCTCTATTAATTTACCTGTGAATTTCATCTTTTTAGCTTGTGTATATGCCTAAGAGCGGCATAGCTGGATCCTGGAGTAGATTGATCCCCATCTTTCAGAGGATCCACAACACTGATTTCACTATGGCTGTACAAGTTTGCACTTCAACAACAATGCACGACTGTTCCCCTTATACCATATTCATGCCAGCATGAGTTGTCACTTGTGCTTTTGGTCTTAGCCATTCTGACAGGTGTAAGATGAAATCTCAAAGTCGTTTTGATTTGATGGACAAGGATGTTGAAAATTTCTTCAAGAACTTCTTAGCCATTTGAATTTACTCTTTAGAGGATACTTTGTTTAGAACTCTATCCCATATTATAATTGGCCTGTTTATTTTCTTGATGTCTAGTTTTTTTTTCCTCCTGAGTTCTCTATGTGTTATATACTAGCCCTCTTTCATATGTACAGTTGGTGAAAATCTTTTCTCATTCTGTATGCTGCAATTTTGTCCTATTGGCAGTGTCCTTTGCCTTATAGAAACTTTTCAGTTTTGTGAGGTCCATTTATTAATTGTTGATCTTAGTGCTTGTTGTGCTCTGTTCATTAAGTCTTTTCCTATGCCAACGAGTCGAAGGCTATTTCCCATTTTCTCTTCCATTAGATTCAGTGTGTTTGGTTTTATGTTGGTGCTATAAAATGTTGGTCTATTTTGAGTTGAGTTTTGTGTAGGGCGGTGAATACAGATCCATTTGCATTGTTCTACACACTGCCATCCAGTTTGAACAATGCCATTTATTGATAATACTCTCTCTTTTTCAGTGTGTATTTATGGCTTCTATGTCAAAAATCAGATGTCTGTAGGTGTGTGGGTATTTGATCAAGTAGAATATCTTTTTGATGTGCTTTTAGACTCACTTTACAAGTATATTATTGAGAAGTTTTGCATCTATGTTATAGCGGAAATCAGTGTGCACTTCTTTTTCTTTGCTGGGACTTTATGAGCATCTGTGGACTTCTCCGGGAATGGAGAAAAGTTATACCCTGCAGGTGGTCTGCTGCGGGCCTGTGAGAGTGAAGACCTGCCCTACCTGTTTCACTGGCCAACATGCCCAGTGTGTTTTCAGGGAATTATTGTCTCTGGTGTTGGCAGCTGAGACAAAGGTATAGGGTGAGAAAAGAAATCTGTAGAAGATCTATTTAGTAACTTTAGAATGGGGCAGAGAGGAAGAAGAGGTTGCAACAGGTGTTCTGATATATACCTGGGGTAACACTGAAGAATTGGAATTGGTGGATGGGAGGGAGAGGGAAAATATTCCTGATTCCTTGGCCATCTGTAGTCAATGTGTTTCCAAAGAGAGAAGCCTTGTGTATTGGCAGGGATGGGGTAAGAAAGGCAGTTTGTAGGGAAGAATCTACTTAGTTTCTTAGGAGTGCATGCAGAGAGCATGTTAATTACCTTTACTGTCAAAAACGTGTTCCAATATATGTACATATCAAATGTACTCTAGACTTTAAATATATATATTTTGCTCAACTAAGCTATAAATAAAGTGAGACTAAAAGCAATAAGTATGTAGTAGTTGCCTGGGGCTGAGAGCAAAGGGAAACCTGTGTAAAAGGTAAAGAATTTATTTACGCAGTATGGAAAGATCTAGATAAGTATTGTATAGCAATGTTTAGGTCGTTAACAATTCTGAGCACGTAGTCTTTCTGTGAGTAGATTTCATGCTATCCCTTTAAGTATGACCTGAAAAGTTAAAACATTTTCACCCTAGGAGAAAAAGTAAGGAGGAGTGGCCCCTTAGAAAGTAAACGGCAATGGGGGCTGTATATTACTAACATATATTTAATTGTAAAATCAAGGCTTACTTTAGCATTTGAGACTAGAAGGATATGTTAGTCTATGGCTGGCCAACTTTTTTTGTAAAGTCAACATGAAAATTATAGAGATACATATATCCTATATTACACTTGTTACATTATGTGTATTAACTGTTTGATTTGGTAATATTTAAGTATTTTAAAAGTGCTATTGAATGTGTAAAATTATATACAATTTACAAATTACAAATGTAGGTTCACTGGGTAAGACACAGAAGAATTTCAATGCAACAGAAGAGCTGCAGAGTTTGCCCCACTTCAAGCAACTAAGAAAGCGATCTAAGTATGTTTGAAGAAAACCTACCTTACAGACAGCTTGCTTTAAATGATTTAAACAATCATGACGCTAGCTTAAAAGTGACAAAAGGGTAAAGATACACACACACACACACACACACACACACACACACACACACACACATATATATAATTTTGTTTAATAACATGGAAATACAAGGTGACTAGAAATCACTAATAGCCTGTGGTCCAAATGTATATTCCCTCCCCTTCATTGTCCATGTATGGTGTGATTCTGACTTACAGACAAAATTCCTGAGTGCAGTTAACATAGTGGCTCCCAGCCATCTGTCACCTCAGTCCTGGGGAATACCACCTCTTTAGGTCTCCATTGACACTACACTCATATTTGCACAGTCTACAAGCAGAGAGAATACTCATACACATAGAAAGAAAAAATAAAGTTTAAAACTTGTTTAAGGTAGCTGTTTGCTACACAGAAAGTCCTGGTTTCTTTTTCTTTAGAATTGAAGACAAATTGTCTTCAATTAGTACTTCTAGCCCACTCTCCAGGGTAGATTTAAGCTCTTGTGCTAAGTGTTGTTTTTGTGTTGTTATGAGTGAAAACAAATCCAGTACTTCTCATTTCTATTTCCCTTGGTTAGTAAAAATAGTAATTCTTTCTTCTCACAGGTGATACACTAAACAGTTATAACTACATTGTATTCATAAAGAAACTATTGGTCTTCCCACTGTATTGCCATATAAGCATCCTAGAGTAAAGCAATCACTCAGTATCATATTGATATTGACTATATTCTTCATTTTTAATTCCATTTGGTTGTTTTTTACATACTTGATTTTATTCTTGCATTATTTTACAAGCATTGCATAAGTTCTACTAAAAATCTTAACATTAAGACTATAGTGTTAGCTATCCCTCTGCTATCCTGTCTTCCCATCCCCCATGCCATTTAACTTTTCCTGTTCTATTACTTCCCATTTTTTCCTTTATATATGCGTGTTCTAAATCCCTTCCCCATCTTTCATTGCCCTTTCCTTATTTCCTGACCTTGTGGGCATTCCAAATGAAATACACATATCTAAGGATTCCAAGCTATCATCACAGGTCAAAGAAAACATATGGCATTTGTCTTTAGGGGCCCAAGTTATCTCACTCACTTGGAATAAATGTTTACAACTCCATTCCTTTACCTATGGCTTTTATAATTTGATTTTTCTTTATAGCTGAATAATATTCCATTATGTAAATTTACCACATTTCCACACATTTTCATTGTCCATCTATATGTTGACCACCTAGGCTATTTCTTTTTCCTGGCTATTGTGATACAGAAGCAATGAGTAAGTATCTCCATAACTGGATGTAAAGTCCTTCGGGTATACACCCACCCACGCGCAGTAGATCTAGATTATGTAGTAGACCTATTTCCAGCCTTTGTAGGAGCCTCTACATTGGTTTCTGCAGTAACTGCAGCAGTGTGCATTACCACCAGCAATGAGCAAGGACTACCCTTTCCCACATCATTGCCAACCTTTGCTGTACTTTGTTTCCGGTTCTTAGCTGTTCTTATTGGTGTTAGATGAAATCTTGAAATAGTTTCAATTTACATTTCCCTGATGGCTAAAGACAGTGAACATTAAAAAAAAACATGTTTTAAAGTGCTTGTAGTTCATCTTTTCAGAATTTCTGTTTAGATTTTTGCCCTATTCTTTTAAACTAGGTTGTCTCTTCCTTGATGTTTAATTTTAAAAAAAATTAAAAATATTCTAGATACCAATACCCTATCTGATATATAGTTTGTAAAGATTATTTCTCTATCCTTTGAGCTGCCTCTTCACTGTTTTTTTGCTATATAGAAGCTTTTTTTTTTCCAAAATTTAATGAGATACAATTTATCAGCTGTTGGTTTTGGTGCCTACACTATTAGAGTCTAATTCAGAATGTCTTTTTCCTATGCCAATCGGTTCAACTATACCTCTTACTTAGGGATTATGCTTTCTTTATCAGGTTCAGGTGATCAGGATTTTTATTGAGGTCCTTGATGTATTTGGAGTTGAGCTTTTTCTTTTTAATAGAGGAGAGATACTGATCTAGTTCTATTCTACGTGTATGTAAATGGTTCAACCAGGGCCAATCATTTGTTGAAGATGCTGTTTACTTCTTAAAACAAAAACAAAAACAGTTGACTATAGCAATGTTGGCTTATAAAAATTTATTACTGCAGAGGTTTCTTGAAGTATAAACATAAGAATATACAAAAGTATAAATGCCAGCATATTGCAAAATGATACCCGTTCTAGATATCACAGCTTAACAAATAAAAGATCAATGCTGAGAATGGATTATCTTTATTGGACTTAATGGTGAGTAGGTTCCCACAGATCCCTAAACAGTACAGGTTACTGTACTTTCTCTTGGTTTCCTTCCAGAACTTGATAATAACATCCTCTTGCAGAATACGGAGAAATAAAACTGGTATTAACTTGAAAGCTTTATCCCTGCTGGCTTCCTTTCTTAGTGCTGGAAGGTACTATGCATGCTTCTGCTGGAGAAAAGAAATCCTCAGTCTTCCCAGCTGAACACTGAGAACTACAACAAAAATGACATGCCTATTAAGATATGTCCACAGATGCAATAAAAAAAAATAGGAGTAATGAACAAATTCTGATTGGATTTAAAACCATCTCCACATGATGGAACCTATAGCTAGTATCATCTTTGGGCAGACATTTGGCTAAGATATGTCATGGGTCATAGAGGAGAGTCTATTACTCTGCTAAAGGGGCACAGTACTAACCCCACTCTTAACAGCTTACTGACAGTTTCTCAGTTAGAGTTGGGATTTGTGACTTCTCCCTCCTGACATTCCTGGATTGTGTCCTGAACTAGTGTAGGACTTGTGCATGCTGCCACAACCACTTGGGTGCATGTGAGCAATTGCTCTGTCGTGTCTGCAAAGCACTGTTTCACTGTTGTCATCCACTATCCATGGCTCTTACAATCATTCCACCCCTCTTCTTCAATAGTGCTTGAGCCTTGGGATATAAGGTATGACACAGATGTTCCATTTATCACAACTGTTAACCAGTTGTGAATTTCTGGGTTCATTGCCATGAGATTAAAAAAAAAGGGCTTATCTAATTATTGCATCTTCCAGACCTCATTTAAGTGAGGAGCTATTGGTAATTGATAGCTACCTTTGAGAAAGAGCTGTAAGATTGTGTATCCTGGTAGGTCTTGCACACTCCAGTGGATAGCCAGGCACCCAAGAGTGCTTATTTGGCAATAACTGGACTCCAAGGGTTTAAAAAATATTCACAAGGACACAAATTTGAGTGAATATTGAATGGGTATGGATCTGGAAGGAGTTGGGGGAGATGCATGAAATATGACCCACGATCAATGTATGGAATTCTTAAAAACAATAAAATACTTTTAGAAATCTTAGCTGTATAGTGTGTCAATTCACATCAGGTAGAACTCCAGGATGATACATTCATATTAAAAAATATCATCCTTATTCTGATAGATCTCACTCCCAATTCAGAGAAGAAATTTTAGTTTTTGTCCTCGTGCATAACTTTTTCTTAAAGTGTTGTACTGTTTATCTCATGGATTTGTTTTACTAGCACTTTTCGATTTGTTTATGGAGAGGGCATGAATTAAAGTGGGACCACGTGTGGTGATACATTATTAATGATTTATTAAAGCTTGCCTGAGGATTCAGGAAGCAAAATCAGCCACAAGCCATAGAAGCTAGGCACAATTTTTAATCTCAAGACTCAGAATGAAGAGGTAGACTGATCTCGTGTTAGTCCAAGGCCAAACTGACTACATGAAATTGGTCCACTGCTAAAAGAAACAGCTCATACAAAGATGATGGCAGTACTAGAGTGGTATAAAAGATAGGAGAGGGGTCTTTAGTAGCTCAGTCTCAGGACTCTCCCCCCATACTGAAGAGAGGCAGCAGCCTGAGGTTTGGTAGAGCCAAGATCTCCTTTCAGTGAGGTAGAGGTAAGAGCCGCTTTGCTTTTCTGATCTTCAGCTTGAAGCTTGAACCCCAGCATCATTCTCTGGGTCTTCTACTTTTCCTGCTACATCCATGAGGTCTGAGGCCGAAGGAGTTGAAATCTTGTATTTCCTTCAGGGTTTCTCTGCTCTCAGCCTTAGAGGAAACCATTGACTTGAATAATTTACCATCTATGCTTCCAGGGATTTAATAATTGTCTTATTTTCTTTAGGGTTTTATTGTGGGGCTTTTTAAATGGATATAAAACACTACAAAGTTCCCTCCATAACCCAGCTTCAGCAACATTAATATTTTACCAGTTGTTTCCAAACATTGTACCACCCTCTTCTTACTATTTTATCTTATTTTTGGGGGAAGGAGGTTATTTGTTTTTTAAACATTTTTTATTGATTCTTTAGGAATTTCACATTATACACACCAATTTTGCTCATCTCCCAGGTTCTCCATATCCACCCTTCATCCTTCCAGCATCTCCCACAAAAGGAAAAAAAAAAAACTTGAAACTAAACAATAACAAAAACAAACGAAAACACCTCTTTATGCCTTGGTTTTCCCTGTCTCTCCAACACCTCTTCTTTCATCTTAGTGGCATTGGGAGCTGTGGTGTGTCACACAGTATAACCTTTTGCCCAATCACCCTTACTTGGAAATGTTCATTGCAGTGAGCATTGGTCTGGCCCAAGGCCTCTGGTTTCTGGTACACCATGGTCACTGGGCCCTCACTGAAACTCCTCTCGGAGAGCCCCCTTCAGCCCTTCATGAGCTCCAGCAGCAAATACATGGGGTAGAAATGTAGTCGGGTGTGTACTTGGGTAGCAGTTGAGCTGGTCAGTCTGGGTGACTGGGGCCACCCCCTCAGCCCCTCAGGCAAGGGGTGGAGCCAGCTCTTCTAGCCTTCCTATTTTAATCTGACCATATTTGAAAGTAAATTCCAGGCATGGTGTTATTTGATTTTTTTGTTTGTTTGTTTTGGCCTGGAGCTCTGCAAGTATTCAAATGAACCCAGTGGTCACAGTTCTCAATCAAGATATATTCAAGCTGCTAAGGGATGGAGTCACTATCAGCCTCTAGTTCCTGTGACTTAGAAAACCTGACATAGGAGTGGGGTACCAGCAGGAAAATGCACATGCTTTTTCACCCTCCTGCCCTCTGCTTTCATCTCCGTACTAATACTAGGGTTAGAAATATCTTTTATTTTAGATGCAATTATTGACTTACTAAAAAGATGAAATATATCAAGAATGCAAATTTTCTTTGTAAATCTCAAATACAAAGTTCTAGTGTGCTTAGTAGAGTTTTGAGTGTCCTAAGTGTCAGATATGTATAAAATAGAAACACAATGTGAGAAAATGAACTAAGAGCATTAGTTATCTAATATCTTATGAAAACATAATATTGAATCACCTGAATACATATTTTCTCAATTATACTACGTAGACAGCTATTTAGGAATATCAATTGAATACACAACACACTAAACATACTTTTCGACTGTGATATTTTAATCTTTGGTCAACCATATTTGCTACATATTTTTACCCAGATACTTGTTTTATAGTAAGATTAAAAAGACATTTTGCACATTACTATTTACATTGAACATTAGGACCCTGTGTTTAGGACACACTGATCTCTGGCATAGTTCAGCTCTCCCTTGGGTTCCTAATGGCTGTTGATTATCCTCAATGACCGTGGTGACTGCTCTTGAGGAAAAACATTTTTCTAAGTGATGCAAAAACAAGGCTGTTTTGAGTTAACTCAATGACATGATTATACTGAATTTCTTTCTTTGTAGTATTCAATTTTCTGCAACTGTGAGGGATGCTAGTATCTCCCTAGAACACTTGCCAGTCTTGTTACAAGGAAAGATAAGCAGAAAGATCTACCCAAAGAGTAACATACATGCTTTAACCACTGAGTAAAGACAGAGGA
This sequence comes from Cricetiscus sungorus, assembly GCA_030556225.1. Taxonomy (NCBI): domain Eukaryota; kingdom Metazoa; phylum Chordata; class Mammalia; order Rodentia; family Cricetidae; genus Cricetiscus; species Cricetiscus sungorus. Next base: position 14,468,408 of record JANBXA010000731.1, read on the forward strand.
AGAAGCAGCTAAAATCCTATACAGAATCATCAGAATCTTTAGCACTTCCTATGGGTGAAGGAAATAAAGAGGAACTGTGGCAAGCAGTTTACCATGATCTGTGTACCTGGTGTATTGAACTCTGTGGCCTGGAGAACTTGTCCAGGCATCTTGGGACAGCTTTTATTTCCTTACAGTGCACTGTCCAGCTGTTTGTAGAAAACAAAGGAGTCACAGTGTCCCATAAAGACCCTGTGGAGGTTGGTGAGGTTGGAAGCCTCCAGTCTCACTGTTCTATTGGCCAAATAATAAAGTGTATAGAATCTCAGAATTTAGTTTTCCCTTGTTTGGAATCCTATTGGTGAATCCTTGAATGTGTCATAGTGACACATGAAGGACAGACTGTGAACTTCCCTTTACTATAAGGGATTACAAAGGACTCCTCGACTATATTTCACTTACTGTTTTTAACTTACTTTTTGTTCTTTGTATCTTTTATATAATGCCTCCCGGCTATACACATCTCCATGTTCCCCCCACACACACACACCAATAAAACAAAATAATATTTAAAAGAAAAAGGGAAATTATAGAAAGAAAGGGGAAATCTTGTCATGAAAGCTGCAATGTGATGACATGAGCCATGTTGCAAAACCCTTCATCCATACATCTTTACATCAGTCGTTCATCAAAAAGAATCGCTGCTCTGGTTCAAGGACCCTGGTCTCTGCTACACCACCGATGCTGGGTTTTCAACTGGATTCTTTCTGGACATCTTGGTGCTGCTCTTCTTGACTCCATTTTAAATGCTCAGATTTTATGTATTTTTGCCTTAAGGCATGCACAAGGTTTGCTATAGTGACACAAGCATCTCTTCCATGTGTCATTCAGTTGTTCCCCTTAATATAGGAATAATCTTGTTTCCTGAAAGCCTCTGATCTCAGATCACTTAGAGTAATTCCTCCGCAAGCATCAGGGCATGCCCACAGACCAAAGTCAAGCACTTTCTTGGCCAAATGTTCTCTGAGCCCCATTCTCAGCTTTCGTAATCTCCAGTACATCATGTGTCACATAAAGAGCACATCTCTTCCTCTGGTCATCTTTGGCTCTATTTTCAAGACGAAGAAGACACTGTTTACTATCCAGATAGAGTTGGTGGTTTTTTGTTCAGTGTGAGCCATGTTGACTTACATTGGTACATAATCAGCTTCTATTCTAATGAGGCAATCAATTTGGTCTTCTGATGAATTGCTGTAAATTTTGTTTTGGCAATTAGTGAATAGATTCTCTAAGGTGAGATTACCTTGTTCGTGTGAAACTGGAAATTCTGGGTGCAGAGCCATGTGGTGATGTTCTGGAATTATTATTCAAAAAATTATAATAGTCACATTTAATGGTTGCCTCTGTATTGCTCCGATCAAGGAAGGTAATGCATAAAAAAATATCGATAAAGCACAGAGTTTCTCAAAATGGTATTTCAACTTCTGAGGCTGAATTGCATGATTAGAATTGAATTACTAGAACTACATTTAAAAGTGTATTTCCAGTAACAGTTTACAGTTGAGACAAGTTGTTTCCTGGCTTCATTTTATTGAGGAAAGAAAATTTCCATTCAGCAACATAACCACAAAAACAAACCAATTTATCAGGAAAATGCAGAAGATATTTTGTCAAACACTGGTAGTTTGCAAAGATATATATTTTCTCTAACTTATCTTAGACAACAGAATAAATGTAATGTATTCTTAGCTGAACAGTCTGGGAAACATTTGGACTTTTCATATATTATATCTACATTCAATGTTATTATCAGGCCAGAGGATTTTAAATTGGAAAGGAACAATAAAATCATCTAACTGAACACCCTATCTTCACAAATAAAAAAGGCATGCCTGGGAGGTACAGAATGACTTCACTTAATAACATAGCAGGTAAGAAAAGCATAACTAATATCTGATCTCTTGACTATTACTAATGCAATTTCTACCACATACTTAAAACTATATCTGTTTTATAAGGATGTAATTATAATATTTTATTTACAACATTTATCTGTATCTTTGCATTGCCCAAGAAAGCTGGCTTATTCTGTAAGTAAAGACAAATGATGTTTATTAATTCCACATAGATCTATCACATCCCTGTGGGACTAAGCATAAACTTTACAGAACTTATTTACACTGGGAAACAATTTTTTTTAAATAAAAAGGAAGAAAGTAGGCAATTACCTTGAAGCATGGTAAGTGATAAAATGTAAGGACAATGTTTGGTTGTGGACTAAGGGAGTGATTTAAGGTTGCACAAGGTGGATGAGATACACAATGGCTTTGTCTTTGAGTTGAGTCTTGAACGGTTTGCAGCTGTTAACACTATGAAGGAGGACAGGCATGTGTTCAGGGTTTGAGAGTAGAGTGTGCAAAGACCCAGAAGCAAGACAGGAGGGTTATACTGGGTATTTTTCTCTTTGCTGTGGCAAAACTCTGGAAAAAACAACTTAAGGAAGGAAACGTTTACTTTGGCTCGCAGAGGATACATCGCATCATTTCAGAGAAGGCTTGGTGGCTGGAGGATGAAGTGGCTGATCACATCATGTATGCAGTTGGGGACGAGAGGAAAACGATGGTTCCTAGCTACTCACTTCATTTTCTCCTCTTTATTCAGCCCAGGACCCCAGTCCTGGCCTCCACCCACATTTAGAGCGAGTCTTCCCACCTCAGGTGACCTAACCTTTGAACTCCCTCTCAGTTGTGGACAGAGGTTTGTTTCCATGGTGATTTTAAATTCTACCAATTTGACATTCAACATCACTCCCATGCCCACCATGCCCACCTGTGGGTCCTGTAGTCCTTGTTCTGCAGCTATCTGGTCACCTGTCTAAACAGACACAGTCTTATTTATCACTATGAGGTTAATGTTGCTAATTACCTACTTATCACCTTTCCCCCTTGCTTTCATTTCTGCTGCTGATAAAATAGATCTCATTGTCCCCTGTTAATGGTTAATATTGTTTAGTATTATGTCTTCCATTCTGCAGCAAAAAGATCTTTCAACTATGTTTGCCAGATAAGATATGGCACATCAAGTCAAGATTTGAATTACTTTCTTCTCTGTGTAGCCCTGGATGTCCTGGAATGCGCTCTGCAGACGAGGCTGGCCTGAAATTCACAGAGCTCCACCTGCCTCTGCCTCCTGAGTGCTGGTATTAAAGGCAAGAACCACCACTGCCTGGCTAAGCTTTGAATTTTAAAGCAAGTAAATTTCATGGTCATTGCATGGACTGTACTTGGAATGTATAGTCTTTATTATCAACCTGATGAGATATAGCCATCCCCCTTGGAGACGAGTCTCTGGGAAAGCCTGTGGGGGATTATCTTGATTAAGTTCATCAAAGTGAAAAGATTAACTTTCTTTGCTAGATACCATTCCTGGATTTTTGGGTCCCGGACTATGTAAAATGGGAAAGCTAGCCAAGGACAGTCCACTCTTTGTTCTTTGCTCCTTGACTATGGGAGAAGTGTGACCAGCTTCCTCATGATAATGTTTCTGTGACTACCCTGTCATGATGGCTTGCAACACTGAACTGTGAGCCAAAATACATCCCTTTCTCCTTATTTTTCTTTTATCAGGAGCAGGAAAACAAGCAAGCAAACAAATGAACAAAACTAAAGACAATATTCTTTTTTTTTGTGAATTCATGTGTTTATAATTACTCCCTTTCTTCCTACACAGTCATAGCAGGAATTATGGTGCTGAATGTACATATGCATTAGAGTCTATCATGTATACTTTTATTGAGGAGTTCTTTATAGATACATGTATATATTTATTATCTTTTTGTATTTTACATATTGATCCCAGTTCCCTCTCCCTCCCATGCCCCCTAACCCCCATCCCATCCCATTCCCCCACCCAATCCACAGGGAGGGTGATGCTGAAGACAATATTCTTGCTTAACTTCTATGCTTTTATTTGTGATTGAAACAGAATCGTAGTTTCATGATGGCATTGAATTAAATTTCTTCCTAATTTAGTCTGGTATGTGCTGAGATTACACACGTGTCACATGTTCAGTTTATTTTAATTCCTTATTATTACTCTGAAAATCAAATGTATCTGGGCATCTATATGACCCTCAAACCACAAAAATCTTGCTTTTGATTTAATTTAGATGGCAAGAAAAAAATCAAAACAAAAAACAAAAACAAAAACAAAAAACCAAGGTGGCCAATGAGGTTTTTGACTCCCAAATATTAGTCAGGTCTTTCGTCAAGTTTACAGTGCCCTCTGCTGGGAAGCCACATAGTATGGCTGAGAGCAAAGTAAGGGTTACCACTTGGAGAATGTGTGTGGTGATTAAAGGGGCCAAGAAGACCTCATTTCTCAAGGCTGGGGATATTGACAAGTATTGACAAGCTCTGAATTGGAAAGATGTTTCCTCCATTTTATACTTGAAAAATCTTTACAGCCTTATGAGGGCATTATTCTCTGATTAATTTTATTTCTTCTCTTCTACAATGAATACAAATCAACCTCTTCTACTTCTCTGTGACTTGTACTCTGGCACTTTCCAGCTGCCAAGAGGATTAGGGGATTAGAAGATCAAGTAGGATATGATTTTCAGTGATTAATGTTCTACCAATAAATAACTCCAGAGCTCTAGTTGGAGAAAATTGCTACGAAGAGTTTGATTTTATTCCCTTATTGGATTTTCCTTCACTTTGAGCATAATTTGGACTTTTTCTTAGGAGGCATATGCCATAATGCAGCTAAGTCATGGGGAAGTATTTGTAGGGAATATGTCTTTTAAACTTTTCCACAAAGTGGTAGGAGAATGGTAGCTGGCAGTTTGATAGAACAGGGCAAAGTATATGATAAATGTAATTTATATATAAATGGCTTTCCATGTACTCTTAAACTGTAGGCTCTGCACAGATTCCTGAATCATCAAGAGGAAGCTGCCTCATACAGAGGATGAGAACTGGATGGTGATTCTGGCCTGACTGTACTTTTCCCCTCAGATTGTAGTGTTTGTTGACTTGGGAACAGTGATGGATAAAGGAAGAAATGATGAGATGCTTCTAGAATCTACTTGCTCATGAAGGGGATCGCACGTGGAGCAGCAGTAGGTTCTAGGTTGTGGCTGCATGTCCGAGTATGAAGGGTGTGGCCGCTAGTCCCTGGACTGGAGGGAAAACAAAGGCCAGAGAGCCGATGCTTAGCTTCAAAAGAACTCGTCTAAAGATAAGCTGTGCCTGGTGTCACGCAAAAGTCAATGCCCCAGTTGAGTGAAGATCAAAACAGAGTGAGCTGATTAGTCACTCTAAGTGTAGGTGGCATGCCATCGCAACTCAGTTCATAGGTGTAGCCACACCTGTGGCTAACGAAGAGGTCTTAGGTGCTGTGAGTGAGGAAGTGTCTGGGAGCTGGGGAGAAGGGCAGGTTCTGTAACACCGTGTCTCAGAGAATGTGTCTTCAGGAAAACAAAGCGACTACAGGATGGGAGTAGGGATCATTAGCATAATTTGGGCATTCAGAAGTTTTACTGATTCATGGTGTTTCAGGTTTGAAATGAGGAAGAGGATTAACTTGGGCACGACATATTAGATCAGAGCAAGGGGTTGGGATGTCCAGCACCTGTTGTTGTGCCCTATGCAGTGTAGAAATAAATTGGTACACACAGGCTGAGATGTCCACCTCTACTTGCTACAATTAAATACTCTTTTTTTTTTATTGGCTTCATCCAGGCTGTTTCATATTTTACAAGAACTTTCTGGATCCTGAGTGATATTTGAATTTGAAGTCTTTCGTTTATATTTCACTTTTGAAAAAAAATGTTTACTTTCTTTAATTTTATTTTATATTTGAGATTACAATTTAATTTCATTTCTCCCTTTTACTTCATCCAAATTCTCCTTTATAGCCCCCCTCTCTTCAAACTCAAGGTCTTTTTAAAAACTGTTATTGCATGCATATATGTGTGCGTGTGTGTGTGTGTTTCTCAGTATAACCAGTTCAGTCCATATAATGCTGCCTGTATGTATATATTTTTTAAGACTACTGCCTGACACTGAACAACCAGTTTGTGTGCTTTTCCTTGGCAAAGACCACATCTCCGGGCTCCAGCTTTCCTTAGTTGTCTATGATTCTTTGTTGGGCTTTTCTCCATCCAGCTCGGCATGCTCCTTGGTGTAACCCTTGCTTGGCTCACATTTGGGCTGTCATGTTGGTGAGCCTTATGAACGTGGCTTCTGGTATTAATGGGAGACAACCTCACAGCAAACTCCCCTATCCTCTGGCTTTTACGGTCTTTCCCACCTCCCTTTGTGTAACTTTCCCTGAACCTTACGTGCAAGAGTATTTTTCAATGTATCTACAGTTCTCTAATTGGACTTAAGACCTACTCAACAGGAGTGATAACTTAGTAGCAGAAACCTAGCTAAGTACTCAGTGCTGATGAAGTCACAGATATTGGGGAAACAATCTCTAACCATAACTTAATAAACCATCATAACTCCTTACAATAATCTATAAATATCTGTCCTTATACACACAAATAAGTTTAGTTTACACCCTTCATCAAAAAAATTTCTTTTTGCAGCAGAGACAATTACAGAAACCACAGCCAATCAAAATGCAGACTTGTGGAGCCCAATGCCAATTGTTGATTGATCTGGGAAGGAGAGTCGGTCCAGAGGCTTCCAGTGTGGCCAACACTGAGTCAAAGACAGGTGCTAAAGAGAAACCTATCTTTTAAAGTACTGCTATCCAGTAAGAACATGTGAAAAACTTATAAGGAATCACAGTATTAGTGATCTACCTTTTTAAAAACTAAAAATACATGTATGTATGAATATACATTTATAGTTTAAATAAAGTTTTCTCATTTGAGTTGACAATTATTCCTTCAAGAGGGATTCCCATGGGACTCCTGTGGCTGACAACTTGATTAGGTGTAATTTAGTCCTTCATTTGAGACAAGGTATGTCCAGCTGGTTCCCTGTCTCCCCAGTTATTTTGAAATTTCATTTGGATCACCTTTACATATGTATATATTGTAGGAATACTCTACTGTGTTAGGTTCCCATATGACCCCTCAAATGGCCCTTAGGTTTAGCTGTCCTTCCCTGAATTCCCTCCTTTGTCCCCTTTTCCCTTTCCTCTCCCTGTTGGATCCTCCCATCCACCCCCCACATCCATAACTATCAACTTCATCTCCCAAGTGAGAACTATACCCCTGCCCTAGCCCGTTTCCACCAAACCTTTGTGGTTACACGGATTGTAGCTTGCTCTTCAATGACTTAAGAGCCAATATCCATATGTAAGTAAATGAATACCATATTTGTCTTTCCAGGTCTGTGTTATTTCACTCAGAGTAAGTTTTTCTAACTCCCCATATTTGCCTGTGAACTTTACGATTTCACAATTTTTGAAATGGAGCAATATTCTTTTGTATAAATGTAGCATATTTTATTTACTCATTCATTTGTTGATGGACTTTTAGATTGTTTCAAGTTTTGGCTATCACAGACAGAGCAGTAATAAATTGGTTGAAAAACTGTCTTAGGAGTAAGATAAAGTGTCCTTTGTCTATATGCCCAAGAGTGGCATATTGAAGCAGATCAATTCCCATCTTCCCAATGAACTGCCCTACAGATTTCCACAGTGATTGTAAAAGTTTACACTCCTTCCTACCAGAAATGGATGGGCATTGCCCTTACTCTACATGCTGCCCTCCCCACCATAGCATAAACTGTCACTTGTTTTATTGATCTTGGCCATTCTGATTGATAGTGTAGGTATGATTTGCATTTTCCTGATGACTAAGGATGTTGAACATATTTTTGGGAGTGTTTCTCAGCCATTTGAGTTTCCTATTTTGAGGAATCTCTGTATAGATCAGTACCTCCTTTTTAATTTGGTTAAGATTTCTTGATGTCCAGCTTTTTGAGCTCATTGTATGTTTTGGAGATTAGCCTTCTATTAGATGTGTAGTTGGTAAAAGTCTTTTCCATTCTAAAAGCTGCCACTTTGTCTGAATGATGATGTCCTTTGCCATGAAGACGCTTCTGTTTCACGAAGTTCCATTTACTGTTGATCTTAGTGCTTGTGCTAAGCATGTTCTGTTCAGAAACGTTTTCCCTATGCCAAGAAATTCAAGGCTATTCCTACCTTTCTTTTCAATAATATTTAGCGCATCTAGCCTTATGTTGAGTTCTTTGACTCATTTGGAGTTGAGTTCTATGCAGACAACCAATTTGACCATCACCAGTTTTTGGAGATGCTTTTTTTCTAGTGTGTACTTCTGGCTTCTTTATAAAAAGAAGTCCATTTGTGTATGAACTTATATCTAGATCTTCAATTCTATCTTAATGATAAACCAGTCCATTTTTGTGCCACTACCACATGTTTTTATTACTATATCTCTGTAGTATAATTTAAGATAGGGGATGGGAATACCTCCAGCTGTTATTTTATCATTCATCAATGTTTCCATGATCCTGTGTGTGTGTGTGTGTGTGTGTGTGTGTGTGTGTGTGTGTGTGTGTGTGGTGTGTGTGTGTGTGTGTGTGTTTCCATATGAAGTTAAAAATTGTTCTTTAAAGTGCTGTGGACAATTGTGTTAGAATTTTGATGGAGATTACAGTCAATTTGTAGATTGCTTTTGGTAGGATGGTCAAATTTAGCATGTTAATCTTAAGATCTTTCCATCTTTTTATATAATCTTCAATTTCTTTCCTCAAAGGCTTGAGGTTTTTTATTTTTTTTATCATACAAGTCTTTCATTTTCTTGGTTAGAATCACCTCAAGAAATTTTAGATTATTTGAGGATATATTGTGAAAGGTGTTTTTCTGGCCCCTTTCTCAGTCACTTTGTCAGTTGTATACAGCAGGGCTAGAGTTTTTTTGTGAGTTAATTTTGTATCCAACTATTTTGCTGAAAGTGTTTACCAGCTGCATCAGTTTCCCTACTGGAAATTTTAGGGTCACTTGTATATACTATCATACAATCTGAAAATAGCAATACTTTAACTTCTTTTTTCCAATCTATAGCCTCTTGATTTCCTTCAGTTGCCTCATTATTCTAGCCAAGACTTCAGGTACTATACTGAAGAGGTATGGAGAGTGTGAACAACCTTGTCTTGTTCCTGATTTTCGTGGAATTGTTTTGAGTTTCTTTCCATTTAAGTTGTGTTATCTGTGGCCTTGTAAATTGCCTTTTTTATGTTGAGAGATGTTCCTTGTGTTTCCTTAAGGAACACTTTTTATTATGAAAAGGTTTTATGTTTGTCAAAGGCCTTTCTGTATCTAATTAGATGATCATACCTTTTTTTCCAGTGTGCTTATGTGGTGAATTACATTTATTGGTTTTCATTTATTGAACCACCCCTGCAACTCTAGGACAGTGCCTATTTGGCAATGGTGAATACTTTTTTTGAAGTATTCTTGATTTTGGGTTGCAAGTATTTTATTGAGAAATTCTGTATCCATGTTAATGAGAGAAATTAATCTGATATACTCTTTGTTGGGTCTTTATGTAATTTAGGTATCAGAGTAACTGTGGCCTTGTAAAAAGCACTGGGAAATGTTTCTTCTGTTTGTATTTTGTGGAATAATTTGTCGAGTGTTGGCATTAATTATTCTTTGAAAGTCTGGTAGAATTTTGTGCTAAAACCATCTGGCCCTAGGATTTTTCTTTGGTGAAATACTTGCATTAGTTACTTCTATCTTACTATGGTTTATAGGTCTGTTTAAATCCCTTATCTAATCTTGATTTAACTTGGGTAGATGATATTTATCTATAAAATTATCCATAGTTGAGCTTTTCTAATTTGTCAGCGTGTATATTTTTAAAATATGTTATTAAGATTATCTAGATTTTCTCAGTGTCTGTTATTATGTTCCCTTTTTCATTTCTGAATTTGTTAATTTGGATATTCTCTTTTGCCTTTTAGTTAATTTGGATACAGTTTCGTCAATCTTATTGATATTCTCAACGAACCAATTCTTTGTTTCATTGATTCTTTGTACTGTTTGTTTGTTTATATTTTATTGATTTCAGCCCTGAGTACATTATTTGTTCTGTCTACTCCTTCTGGGTTTGATTCCTTCTTTTGATTCCTCTTCCCCCCTCCTCCCCCCTCCTCCTCTTTCTTCTCTTCTTCCTCCTCCTCCTTCTTTTTCCTAGAGCTTTCAGGTGTGCTGTTAAATCAGTCATATAAGATCTCTCTGTCTCTGTCTCTGTTTCCTTACCATAGGCACTTAGTGGTATAGAGTTGCCTTTTAAAACCACACTCTCTGTGTTCCATATGTTTGAATATGATGTGTTTTCATTTTCTTTCAATTCTAAAACTTTTCATTTGTTTCTTAATTTCAGCTTTCACCCATTTTTCATCCAGTAATGAATTGTTCAGTTTCCCTGAGTTTGTAAGTTTTCTGTTGTTTTTATTTTTGTTGATATACAGCTTTAGTCTATGATGGTTAGATAAGATGTGTGGTGATATTTTAATTTTATTATATCTCTTGGTATTGCTTTGTGTCAATATGTGTGGTTAATTTTACAGAAAGTTTCATGAGGTCCTAAGAAGAAAGTGTATTCTTTTGAGGGTCAGTATGTGATTTTAGCTATATTAATGTTTTTTTGTTAACTAGGGTGCCCTTGTGCTTGGTGTATAGATGTTTAGAATTTCACCATCTTCTGGATGGATTTGTCAATTGATGATTGTGTAGGGACTTTCCCTATTTCCTCTTGGTCTGATATTATTTACTCCTTGTGTTTCTTTGGGGGCATGATTAAAGCTTTCCTTCTACTACCTTCTATGGGTCTGAAATTGCATATAGATACTGCATAAACTCGTCTTTATCATGGGTAGGAGAAGGTCTCTATGATCTGATAGAGAGGGTGTTGAAAGGAGGGGGAGACTGCAGCATGTTGGCTACAGAGCTGAGATGAGACTGAAGAATTGGATTTCGAGGAGAAGAGCAGAAGTCCTGAAGAATGCCTGTCTATTTTCCTGGCTGGCTTTCTTGGCTGGTGTGTGGTTCTTGTTTTGTTTGTTATTTCTTGAATTTTACTTTACTTCACTCCCTCTCCTTCTCTTGTGACATTTTTGAGTAACATAAGTTAATAATTAGGGCTATAAGACAGGGCAAAAATACTTGTTGTACATGAACTTGTTATAGAAAATTAATTTCAGCCACTTGTAAAGTTTAGCAAATAATGTCCCCATGAACAACATGGGTCCTGTTCGAGATTACTAACATATATGATGCAATAACAAAGTTTCTGGTGTTTGGGGGAACAGAATCTCTTCTGAGAAAATGAAAGAAATTTGAATTTGAACAGTTGGTATGAAAATATGTTACAACTGAGATTATATGCTTCAAAACATGAGCAATGAGGCAGAAGTGAATTTGCTCTCTTCTACTGACAAGATATCACTAACAGGATGACAGTCACAGGCATGTCTACTGCCCTCACTTAAGAAATGTCAAATCTGGGAAGTTCAGCAAAATAGCGGTTTTCTCTATGTTTAACCTCTGAAATCTTATACCCAAGTCATACTCATTTTAGCAGAGTTAATGCTAGTTTTTCCAAGTTGCTGACGGAGGGGGACCATTGCTGCTGGTGTGTTTACAATATTTAAGGCTTGTGTGTGCATCTCTTAAATTCTGTTCTTTACACACAAATGTGCACATGCTTGTGAACATATACTCCCTTTCAAATAGAAATACTGACATATGAATGTAAAGATCCAAGCAAAAAACAAAACAAAACAAAAAAGAAAACAAAACAAAGAAAACAAAAAAAATGTTTTTTTTTTTTTCTAGGAAAAAGAAGGAGGAGGAGGAAGAAGAGAAGAAAGAGGAGGGGTGGGGGAGGAGGAGGAGGAATCAAAAGAAGGAATCAAAGCCAGAAGGAGTAGACAGAACAAATAATGTACTCAGGGCTGAAATCAATAAAATATAAACAAACAAACAGTACAAAGAATCAATGAAACAAAGGATATAGGAGAAAATAGGTTCTCCTATTTTCTTAGGAGAACCTTTATAAAAGTGAAATTTGATATGATAAGATAAATAAATAACAATGAAAGGTAACAGATCTATGAAACAAAATATTATTAAAGTATCTGTATATGGTATGCACTGTAGTGTGCTCATTTGAAACTTCTGAAATCAACAAGATTTAATATTAAGCTTTCATAGCTACATTACCTTCTCAGAAGGAAAGGCAACTTCTGTAGTAACCATTACATCCTCTGGTCTTTATGGGAAGAACCTGTATCAAGACGGGAAACTGGATGGATTCCCCATTACCAGCAGCTGCAAAGGTGTGATGTGATTGGTCACAGCGTGAGATGAAACAAAGACTTCCCAGCTGCATCTTCAACCCCAGTGGTGATAATGAACTGACAGGAAAGGTTTCTAAGTTATCATTTCAGTGGATTGCATGCTCTCTTGTATTAGAGTAGTTTTCTAAGATGCGGCCACTGGGAAAATGTGGGTAGAGCATACCAGACATGTTTTGTATCATTTTCTGAAACTATTATGCTAACCTACAATCATCTTAAAATATGAAGTTGGATAAAAATTCTCAATTTAAAATTTTTAAGTAAATGTTAAGCCTGAAAATTTTTCTATGTAATTTTGGGACTAGTTACCATTGTCTATGTGTGAAATTTACACACAGAGTATTGCGAGAACAAACAATGCAGTAAAAATGTAGTAATAGGTGCAGGTTTGTGATTGTTATGCCTGCTGTTGCCTTTTTGGCTGCTTGTAAACCTCTGGTTCCTTATGGTGAAACTGTTTCTATATTTCCATCAGTTATGCAATAAACATATAGGGTTTAACTCTGTAGCATTGAAATCTCTATCAGTAATATACATTAGAAATTAATATATTCTATAATCTCTTTTTAAAAACTTACTTTTGGTGGTTTGGTGATCAACCCACATGCTGAAGATGTTTAGAAGTCACACAAATTAAAGTAAAACCCATCTGAATATATAGGTTAGAAAAAACAGACACAGAGGAAGGTCTTAGGAGGTGAATCAGGATTGGTCACCACTTTTACATGAGATTACAATCATGGTTATAGAAAATACAGCTGTAGAGTTGGGAGGATAACCAGTAATTTTTTCCAATGTTTCACAAAGTCGAGGAGACAGGTTTAGAGTCAAGAGCACACACCAAGAGGAGTGTATTAGAAAATATTTGAGTAACCTATGGGTTACCTCAGCACACATGTTGAACTGTGGTGCTTATTAACAGTAGAAAGCCGTTTTTTTCACAGTTCCAGATGTTCTCAAGTTCAAGGTAGATAAAACTGGCATGTGTCTGCTTTCCTGTCCACTGAAGGGCATATTTATGATAAAAGTTCAAATTGTTTTCTAAATTAAAACATTTATAAAATAATCTTGCAGTAGACCAAGGTTAGACTACTGAAGGAACATCTGCTTTTGATAAAGGAAGTGTCATCTATGTGCAGGCTTTGAGGAGTCTGCAGTAATGTGGTATTGACCTGGGTGTGCATTTTTACCCTGCTCACTCAATTACCAGAGGACCTTTCAGGAGCTCAGTTCATAGCGTTACATAATTTACATGTATAATAATTTAATTTAATAGCAGTTTTAAATTGCTGCATATTTTACATGCCTTTTTTATGGTTTTACACACACACACACACACACACACACACACACACACACACACACACAGGCACCGTTGTGTTACATTTGGCCATAGTACTCAGTGTAGTAATATGTTTGTGGCTATCATCAATAAGTTGTTCTATACAGCCCACATGTGTAGTATTGTCAAAGTTTCTAGATCATGTTGTGACATGATGGCACCACCTCATAACCCACTTATCATAAATTATCTTTGTGGTTAAATGATACATGGCTATAATAAAATAATATAAACACAAGGGAGGTTGTACTACACATAAAATTATAAATGTTACAGAAATACTTATTCAGACATTGGAGATATTAAAGATATTAAATTACTTTTCACTGTATATGAAGAGACTGAAAAACTGGAATCAATATTGACAATATTACTGGCATATCTCTGTGTATGTACCCCTGTATGTATTCAGAAGAAATTCTTGAAAGTGTGATGATTTTATTGAAGAATTCAATGACATGAGAAGGAAGAAAGATTAGAAAGTGAAAAAAAAACTAGAAAGAATGAAGAAGTATTTAACACATTCAGGGATGACTATAAGTTAACTAAGAGATGGGAAAAATGACATATAAAAAGAAAGCATGGTGATTTATGTTTTTAATACAATACGTGGGAGGTAGAGGCAGGTGGGTATCTGTAAAACTGAGGCTAGTCTGGTCTAAATAGGGAATTCCCAGTGAAACAGGGCTAGATAGTGCAACTCCATCACAAAAGCAGTAATGAGTGAAAATATATAACACATGAATACCAGGAATTCCAGATGTATAGAAGAAATAGAGCATAAAGAATATTGAAGACAGCAAGACTTATGTCACTACTAGAGGTTGACAGTACTTGGGATGCAAAGACTCCAGCACTCCAAACAGAATTTTTAAAAAGGAGGAGATTGTACAAGATTAAAAGAATAGTAATAAAAATTAGTGAGAAATAACTAAAATTTAAACAAACAAAAAACCAAACGAAACAAAACAAAAAAACTGAAAATGTTGTCAATTTACAAGAGGAATAAGAAAATCCAGGAAAAATGAAAGCAGTATTTAAAGAAAATTGCCATCAACCTAGAGCTCAAAAATTATCACAATACTGTTTGAAAGTGAATATAAATGAGATGATTTAGGTACACAAACAAGTAGTTTATGTCCCATAAGGAAGAATGTGATAAAAGGTGTTCATCAGATAAAAAGATAAAAAAGTTGATCTGGGACTCAGATTTGGGGAGGAACAATGAGAAGTATGAGATAAGTATGAAAAATAATTCCAAAATCATTCAAATTACTTGTCCCCAAACTTGCAAGCTCCTATATCCTATATCTTATAAGGGTTTCCCATTCAGTAGGTTAGATTTTGCATGTTTTCTTTTTCCTTTTTTGTTTTGCATTGGAATTTATGTTTATTCAAGTTCCCAGGTGTTACCAATGCTACTACTGGGACCCAATTATGAGAGCTATTGAAGAATTCTGATTATATAAAAGGCTTTAAATTTTATATTAAAATCTAGGCATATATGAACAGTTTGTGAAAACGGGTGTTATCTCTCTCTCACAGGGCAAGGGAAGGTAGTCTTCTCAATAATAATGTCTATACATGATGCAGAATCATTTGGATACTCTATAGGAGAAACATCATTTGATGCCTTCCTCATGTCACTCACTACGTATGCTACCAAGCAGACTGGAATTCTACATGTGAAACAGAAGGATAAAGCTTTTGGTGTATTGGAGAAAAATGAAGCAACAATGGGGACCTTTTCAGAGGGCCTAAAATGTCCTTAGTAAAGGAAAATTGAAGCTACATTAACATCTACCATCCTGATAATCAAACAAAACGAAACAAAAACAAAAACAAAAAAAACCCGCTACCATAGAAACATGAGTCAAGACAAAGAGTGGGAAATGCAAATGAAAGCTGCTTTGAGATTCCACCTTACACCTGTCAGAATTCCTAAGACGGGCTAGACAAGGGACAGCTCATTCTGGGGAGTTTGTGTAGTAAGAAGAACATTCACCCATTGCTGGTGGGAGTGTGAACTCACACAGGCACTATAGAAATCAGTGTGGTGGTCCCTAAGGAATGTGGGGATTGATCTACTTCAAGATCCAGCTATGCCATTTTTGGGCATTTGCCACAGGGAAGCTTCAATGGTCAGAGAGACACTTGCTCAACCATGTTCACTGTTGCTCTGTTTGTATTAGCCAGAAATTGGAAACAAAATCTCACTGAGCCTCAACAGAAGAATGAATAAAGAAAAGGTGATACATTTAAACAATGCACTATTACGCAGCTATTAAAAAAATGACATCATGAAATTTGCAGGTAAACGAATGGAACTAGAAAAATCATCCTGAATGAGATGATCTAGACTCAGAAAGAAGAATATGATCCCCTAATATGGGGATATTAGCTGGGAAGTCAGTGATAACCAAGCTATAATCCATAAAACCAGAGAGGGTTGATACACAGTAAGGGTCTAGAGGGAATAGACAGATAATGTTAGAAAAGTGAAGTTGAATAGATAGTTATGGATGGATAGAAAGGGTTGGAATTACATTTAACTAAGTTTTGGCTGAAGGGGTCCCATGGGAACCCCCAAACAACGCAGCTGTTGCCAAGATTGTATAGGTTGCTCTCCATGATCTGACAGCAGGGCCCATTTCTGCATGCACAGGGCCTGCATGGGTCTGGACCAGGTTATTGGAGTATCTATTATGGTTTGCAGTGTAGTGTTTTTATGGGACTCCTGAGTTTGGGTCTCTAGTTCTTGTGCCTTCTCTTTAGCCCTTTTCCTTGTGTTGGATTGTCTAGTGAAATAATTCCATTTTAGAGAATGATATTAGGCAGTTGCATTTAAAATACACATGAAAAAATCTGTGTTTTAATTCTATTAACAAGTGAACTGTCCGTAGTTTCAGGGATGCTGGCAGCAGATATGATGAGAACTCCTGGATTATCAAGCTAGCAGGCAGCATGGGCATCCACATGTTAGGCCCTGGGTCCTGAGTTTCACTCCTAGAGTTAAGATGGTATTTCTATGACCAGGAGGCACCTTTGGAGTAGTGCATCTCTAAGCTCAGAGTATTTACACAAGCTTGCTTGTCTTTTGCTCCATACAGAGATGTTATAGTCCCATGACTATATAAAGACTTACTTTTATTGCAGGTGGAGGTACTATTGTCTCCATCTTTCAAGGCTCCTCCAAGGTTGCTAATAGAAACATCTTTGAAAAATTAGTCTGGAAAACAGATATTTAGTATCTTATTTTTTTGTAAGATATGCTGAAACTCCAGGGAAAATTCACTTTCAATGTCAGTGATGGCTAAAACCTGTTTATAAGCTGATATGAGACAGGGTTGTCTTCCAATTTTTAGATATTGGCAAAAGAAAATTTATATGGATATATTAAAATGTTCATATTCATGAACTCAACAAACAAGACTTAAAATACTTGCACAGAATTTTCTTCTGTACTAAACATATATAGACATCCCTTTTTCATCACTATTCCCTAAAGAATGCAGCATGACAACTATTTACACAGAATTTACATTGCGTTCATTATCATAAGTGATACAGAGATGATTTCAAGTATATGGGAGATGTGTGTAGAATATATATACAAGTACTGCAGCATTCTATATTTGTAAGCCTTTGCAGAGTTTGTTATCCACAGGATGTGGAAAAAGATTCCTCATGGATCCCAAGGGATGTACAGTGTACATTACATGTAAAATTCACACTACAGACAGACACACACAAACTAGGTACATGCATAAGCACACACATATCTATGTACATGACTAATTTCTTTTCTCTTTTATTTAAAATGCAAACCAATGACTAGGTGTGGGTTCATTCCCTTTTTCTGGTCCCTAAGTTATTTCAAATGAATTTAATAACGAATGGTGTAATATGCCATACCAAACCCCTTTATTTATTATCAATACCATACTCCAGAAAACAAAAACAATGTAGTATAATTTGAAGTTTAACAGTCTTAAGGTGAGGCAGCTTCCCGGCTACCTCCTATCCTCAGATCTAGAACACTGTCCAAAGTGGACTGCAGTAAAGAGCTGCTGTGTTGGGGATTTGAACTCAGTACTCTCTTACACTTTGAGTCATGCACACTGTGCTTTGAAAATTGGAAATGTTTTTTTCTTTTTTCTTTTAAAAATACATTTCCAGTCTTCATAAGCTCAAGGGCTCTCTTTATTTATGATGACTCCAATATAAAGATGCAACCCAAGGGGAAAAAAGCATGTCTCTAGAAGTAATTGAAACACTCTTTATTAGGAGTCAAATGCCTCCCCTCTACCCCTACCCCATCCTTTGACAATTGTGTCGGTCGCTCTTGTGGATATTGTTGATTTGCCCCTGGATGTTATTTCACCCTCAACAGGAATTTAGCAGGGAGAGTTTACTGCTGACAACAAATCCGTGCAAGTTCCCTCAAGGGAGTAAACACCAGCAATGTGTTGAAATCTCCTTGGTCTTCCTTAAAATTAAATAGCTCTGTGTACAACAAAATCAGAAATTACAAAATGTTTCCGTACTCCCTCTGCATGAAAAGCTCTCCCTACAGGATCCAGAAAAGGTTCGTTAACCTCAATTACTGAGCAAGAGCAGGGGCTACTCTACAGGGCACTCTGGGGTCATATGCACACAAAGGGTGAGCGAGGGGCGAGGGGAGGTTGTGAGGCAGTAGCTGTCCCTCTTGGCTAGTTGAAGCCCGCCCCAGCTGGGACCTGGGGACCTGGAACAGGCTAAACTTGAGGCTCCGGATAGATATTTGAATGCCTCCCAAATTGAGGCTCTACCCCTCAGAGGCAGGGAGAGGAGTGGAGTGCGTGAGCGAATGCTTACGTCGCCTCCAGCTCTGTGCTGGGATAATCAGGAGTTGGGCTGAGCCGAGTCGAGTCCTCTTTTAGCAGCAGCAGGCACAGGAGTGGCAGCAGCAGCCCCAGGGACGCGCGGGACCCAGTGGCTCTGAGCGCACGGGGACAGCTGGTGCTGGCCACACAAAGGTAAAGGCGGCCTCAGCCCTTGTGGCCTGCATCGTCCCGGCGTTCTGGTTCTCTCCCTCTATCCTCTCCCGAAGGCGAAAATGGCTGGGCTGGGCGAGGACCTGGGACAGCAGTGGTCCTAGCTCTGTCGGTCCCACCCTTTCTGCCGACAGAGGCGGCGGGCTGTCCTTGGATGAGGTGGCAGAGACTGCTCTCTGGCGAATCCTCAGCCCGGGTAGTAGCCGCCGGTTCTCTCTGCTTGCTCCATCCCTCTGAGAGGAGTTGATGCTGGCATCACCCCCGCCACCACCACCACCTCCGCGGAAGCCGGTGCTGATGGATGCTGGGGAGTGCCGCATTGCTTAGCGTCCCCGCCTCCGGGTTTGCTGGTAGGAGCTGGCTGCTCTTTCTTCTTTCTGGCTTTGGGGGCGGCGGGGGGGGGGGGGTTGTTATAGCAAAGATAGAGACATTTTTATTTCATTCTCTACAACTCCCTGCATCCACCCTGGTTTTGACATGTATGCTCCCCAAAAGGTCTCCTCTTGTCCTTATCCTCACCCTTCAGTCCCTTGGCAAGTCCCCTGAAATAAAGGGATAGACTAGGCAGAAGTTGGGGGCGGGGGTGAGGGAGCCCACGCCCGTGTCAACCGGCACCCAAAACCCAGCTGGAACCTTATGAGATCACGGTGTGTGGAAGAGGGGCGGAGGGAAGGGTGCACACTCTCTGCAGTCTCCCCTAATTGGATCACAATAACCTAAAGTAAAAATCGCACAAAGATATCCTGTAAAAATAGCATCCTTGGATAAGCAGAGGGATAAATGAGCTCCTGTCCCTTCCTTTCTCTCCTTTTCTTTCTGCTAAAGACTCTCCCTCCCCGCCCTGGAGCTCTGCACTGAAGAGCCACCTTATTATTAATCAGAATTC
This sequence comes from Cricetiscus sungorus, assembly GCA_030556225.1. Classification (NCBI taxonomy): domain Eukaryota; kingdom Metazoa; phylum Chordata; class Mammalia; order Rodentia; family Cricetidae; genus Cricetiscus; species Cricetiscus sungorus. The sequence continues at coordinate 14,488,004 of JANBXA010000731.1, forward strand.
CCGTCTTTATCCGTGGCAGGCACATCCTTCAGCAGGGACCGCAGCAGCAACACAGTGCTGGGGCTGAGATGTGCGTGGGGGTTGTTTTCCCTACATCTTGAAAGACAAGAGAAGAAGACAGAACCAAGACCCGAAGCGCCCATGCTGAGTAGAATTAGACGTTCTTTCTTTTTTCTTTCTTTCTTGTTTTTTAATTCGGAGAGACAAGAGGTAGGTTTGCAAGGCCTGCCCAGAGGCTTGCTTCTAATGGAAGGCATTGTTTTTAGGGGTCTGGGGTTAGAAGTTTAGATACTCTCCAGAAAAGCTGTGGGAAAAGGCAGGAGCAACAGGGTAGTTGACTGAACACTGAGAGGAACCATTTCCTGTACCGGAAACGAGGCAGACAGCAGCTAGGAGAACTGGGGCTGGAGTGTGGTGTGGAGGTGGCAAGGGCCAGGTGTGTTGTTGGATACACAAGGAGAGCTTCAGAGAGGACAGCGTGGGTACAAGGGAACAATGACTCATTTGCAAGCTGGTCTCTCTCCTGAGACCCTGGAGAAAGCTCGGCTGGAACTCAATGAGAACCCAGACACTCTGCATCAGGACATCCAGGAGGTGAGGGACATGGTCATCACTAGACCAGACATCGGCTTTCTGCGCACGGATGACGCTTTCATCTTACGCTTCTTGCGGGCCAGGAAGTTTCATCACTTTGAAGCTTTCCGCCTCTTGGCCCAGTACTTTGAGTACCGGCAGCAGAACCTGGATATGTTCAAAAGCTTCAAGGCGACTGACCCTGGCATCAAGCAGGCACTGAAGGATGGCTTTCCTGGGGGCCTGGCCAACCTGGACCACTATGGGAGGAAGATTCTAGTGCTTTTTGCTGCCAACTGGGACCAGAGCAGGTAAATCCTAAGTCCAAAATTTTACTTATGATTTTTTTCACCCTTCCATTTTTTAGAGTTTACTCCGAGGAGTTTTGGAGTGCTGCAACTTCCATGGTTTTGGTTATTTGGCTGGAGGACTGAGAGATGAGCCTTGGGTTGGCTCCATGGGTAGGGCTTGTATTTTTACTTTTAAAACTTCCTTCTATTGTGGCTTTATGTGTTCCCAAACCATATTAATGTGCTGAGAACTAAATCGTGAAAGTACTAAATAGAACATATATACTTTTGGCTTCTAAATCCAGATGCTTAATAATGTGAGAAAAGGGGAGAAAATGGAGACAACTTTTTTCTTCTTCCTGAAGAAATTCTTAAAGTCGGCCTATTATCATCATTGCCATAATCATCTTTCTCTCTCTCTCCCTAGTACTGACATTTTATCTCCCCCCAAAAGCCTCGTGCCTAACCAAGAAGAGGCAGTTTTATTGCTTGGGAACTTTCTGCTTGGTGGTGTGTAAATGAAGGCATAATATGATATGTGTCACTTCAATGAGAAGGAAGAGTTGTACCCTCTGTCTCTGAGCATGCTTAGCGACACTGAAAATAAAGCCTGACTGGTGTTCGTGTTCTACACCTGTCACTAATCTGAAGAACATGTTTCCTGTCTGATGTGATTGTTCATCTTTAGAAGTGGGAAACTTAAAAATACATCAGCTGGTAGACTCTGAGCTCGGGTGCTGTTTAGTAGAAGAGGAATAATACTTATTTCCTATACGGTAGAAAAATGATGTTTGTATGTCCTTCATCATAATCATTTTCTCAGATTGAAAGACATAAAACTTATAAGAGCCTCTTGGGTAACATAGTTTCCAGCAAATACAAAGTTAAATATATTTCATAGCATTTATGAAACCAGTTGTTAAAGCATTTGGTGTCTTTACTTCTGTGAATGGTGTCTTTGGATACATCTTGTTAGTTTAAACTATTTCTGGAGCAATGTAAATGAAATCTGCAGTTAAAGAGAAATCCAATAGCTCTAACAGATTCCCCTACAGACTTCTGAGAGCATTATTAGTATGTTAAAATGTAAATGGATATTTTAATAGTTTTTTCCCTTTTAATTGGCCATGCTTTCCTGTAATTTCAGGTTGAAAGGTTCTACTGATATTCTTTCCTAGTAAATATGAAGATTAACTGTTATCTGGAGATTCACAGAGTTTAGGAACTTGCAGACAGGATTACCCATAGGATGGGTTGGAGCCTCTAGCTTTGGTTATGTCCCATGGATCTTACATTGACTTTTTTGTGGGGGAGGGGTAAGGTAGGAAACTTGAAAGGACTATGTTATTGCACCTATTGACATGTTTTCTTTGAATGATTTTTTAGATGTAAGAAGTTCACTATAGAGTTATACAAATGATTCGTATTTATCAAAACATAAAATTAGAATTGACATAAAACCTCATATTCCTTATATCAGCTAGATTGGAAAAGTATTCACTGAGCTATGGTATTATGCTATATTGAACCATAGTGATCAGCAGACATTTTATACTTAAATATGTCTTGAATCTGTTTGAAGTCTTTAGAGAGGCAGGTTTCACACATACACACACACACACACACACACACACACACACATACACACACACACACATACACACACACACACACACTTGTTTTCTTCTGTAAGTGAACAAATATTATTCACACTTTATAAACCATACCTAAGTGAATGTTACTTACAGTTCTCATGTGTGTAGGAAGGGTTATTGGTACTACAGGAAATAGAATGTGTTTTAGTTGCTTATCCCATGCATTAATGTAAAAGACTGGCTATTAATCATCAAAACTCTCCCTGGAAATATATAGTGGGAAGGAATTTATTGATTGGTATGTAGAATTATTTTCAACAAACCAATACAAGATGATAAGTAATAATAAATGCGTGTGTAGTTAAAATTAAGAGTGAGAAGCCAAATTTTATAGTCACTACTGTCAGGGTCTATGCTGTAGTAACAGGGTATAATTTCTATGATGGGGGAGGGTCCTTTTCATCCAGAAGGCACAGTACATCAACAGGGAAAGAATAAATCTGTTTTAGGGACTGTCTACATTTCAGCTATTTTCTCCTTCTTTACTCATAAAGTAAAATACTCATAAAATAGATCCATCAATGTATAGTAAGGGTCAGGGATACAGATAAAGAGTTCTGAATCTTGGCATCCTCTGGAAACCTTCATCTTCAGGACATGTGCTAGAACAGTGCTGTAATGTCTGCCCTGAAAGGAGGGAAAGCTGTCTCTCACAGTGCCAGAGCCTCCCCAGTTCATCTCAGTCTGGATTTCCTCTTCCTGGTCTAAATTTTTGGCTCATCTTGTTGTCTCCCATAGAAGTCTGTTACCCCCTCAGCATGATGCCTTGATAATAGTACTCTGTTGGGTGTACATGCCACCTTCTCCTATTCTCCTGTGTGACTCAGATACTCATTCTTTCCTTTCTGTCATCTTGACAGTCTTCAAAACATCCGAGTTTAAGAAGACCAAGTTTGAAGAGCTATTTTAAAAAGCAATGCTGTTTTAAGGAAAGAATATTATACAGAGAAATTTCAGAAATTGAGAAAAATCTCCAACCCACATAATGTATGGGAAAAGGGCTTATATATAATTTCCCAAGTACAAAGATAAGGGGAAAAGGTATAAATTTCAGGAGAAGAAGCCAAGTCCATGGAAAGTTAATCTTGTAACAAAAGAACCTGAATTAGAGAGACCCAGAAAGAATCTGAGCTGAAAAAAAGTTATACAGTTCTTACCAAAAATTCTAAGTGAGAACTTTTATCTGTGATGAGTTTTTTTCCTGTATTGAGTGAAGAAGAAAAATTCCAAGGTTCCCCAGGACACAGGACATTTATGTGTATTGAGAGGCAAGCATAAATAAAATAGTGACCTTTTCTACTGATATGCTGAACAAGTTAGTTTGGACTTATTATAAAGAGCTAAAACATTTCTAAAATCTTTCTGAGATGTGGAGTCATTAAGAAGATTATGAGAAGCACAATATTTGCAGTGTAACCACTCTATAATAAATCTAATGCAACTCAAAATTCTAAAATGTCCAAGTGACTTTTGCTTTGGTCTGCAATTCTTGTAAAAGAGACCGAAACAGCCTCAGCAGACATGCATCCCATCACTCAGGCTATACCTTGGAAGATTCACACAAATTTGCTTCCTTCCTTTAAGATCATCTAATGCAGTATTTGAAAATAGAAGTAAACACAAGAAAATGATAACCATTTTGATAGCCATGCTGCACCATTAAGCTACTGTAGTTGTTCCTTGACCCCAGATATCACATGCTTCCTTTGCTTCCTCAGTGATAGTGCTCTGCTTAAGACTAGTCGATACAGTCAATTTTTTTCCACCCTATTTTGTCAAAAGCCTAAGGATAATGGTCCATGGAGCTAAAAGAGACAGCTTCTTGTAGAAAGAAAGCTCAGAATGAAAAGGGAAAGCATCTTAGACCTCCGACCACTATAGCAAATATCTGAGAAGTTAGAGTCCATAGATAAAAGCCGTGGAGATGACTTAGTGTGCGGAAGCACTAGCCACAAAAGCATGGTAACTTAAGTTCAAATTCCAGAATCCGTGTGAAAGCCAGATGCATAGCCTGTGCCTCTGGAATGCCAGTGTCTGTATTTGTAAGAATATGATACAGGGGGAATCCTTAGAAGCTCAGGAGTCAGCTTTTTGTACAGGGAAGCGAAACTACAGAAACCCTGCTTCAAACAAGATGGAAGACGAGGACTGAGAACCAAAGGTTGTCAACCCTGACCCCTACTCATGGCTGTACAGTGTACATCTCACAAACATGTACACAGAGGTGTGAATACTCCATGGATGGACACGTAATTATTACTGAAGGTATTCATGAGTGAAATTTTGTTATATGAAATATATGGTGACATATTTGGAGTTGGCTTGTGTATTGTCAATTAGCCCACTATTTATATTTTTGTAGATTGCAGCAGGCTTACAGAGTTGTTCTTTACATTAAACAGTCATTGATAACCATTAGAAAACAATTATATGTAAGTAACTATAGTTAAAACAGTTCTTATAATAGTGGTAATTCAGAGTATGCTAACCATCCTGCTCTTGTTTTGTCACATTGACTATCACATACAGTACTAATGTTCTGAAGTGGGAGAAAGTGTTTAGATACAGCTGTGATCCTCCAAATTATCCAGAAATTTGCCTATTACTCTTGCATATGTTTTGGTATTGTATAGTTTTTTTTTTTAAAGAAAAGAAACCATGTGAATGGACAGTTATTTGTGGCTTCTCTCCAAATTATAGCCATGCTCCTATTTCTCCAAATAGTGTGTTAAACATTCAAAAGAAATGCAAATTTCTCTGTCACCTAATGCCTCAGAAACAGCCACAGGGCACAATGGCTTCAGTTAGTGTCAGGTCCAATGATTTAGTCTTCTTTAAAGTGCTCTAAAAGATGTAAGTTGAAGTAAAAGAAAAATGGCTAAGTATAGATTGAAATAGTCATGGACAATTAGCCAGAGAAGTAAAAAGATGCTTATAGAAATCCTTAAAAAAAAAAAGGTCCACTTGTTAGGTCTGATTCTAAAAGGTTTCCTTTTCCAGCTTATTGAATTTTTTCAGCTGAGACGTTATTGTCGGGGGCAGTGCAGACCAGGTACCTTCATAAGCTCAAGGGCACTTCTGTGTGCTGTTATGGATGGATTTTGATTAGGGTGAAGCTAGCAATGGCTGATGGGTATTGCATGGGATTTCTGTCCCAGAAAAACTTCCATAACTGTAAGGAAGTTCTCTTACCGGAATTCTAGAGACAGCAACTGATGACAAGTAAAGGTACAAATCCTGGAAAACTGAAAGTGATATAAAAAGCCATCCTGGGAAATGGTAAAGGGATACAATGACAGATTCCTGAAAAAAAAATAGGACAGTTTCTTAAAACTGGGCCAATTATTCAGCAACTAGTGAAATAATACCAAAATAGCAGCAAAAACGAGAAGCAACTCCTGCTAGTATGCTGACTAGGTTTGGTCCAGGCTGTCCTATGTTACAAATGAGCAGCTTTAAACAAGTTTGAAGAATAGCAAAGGACTTAAACTACTCTGCAATGGCTGGAATGAAATATTTAAAGGTGTATCAACACAGGAGTCAACTCTTAGTACACAGGCAAGTTAAGTTTAGTAAATGAATGAATTCCTTCCAGTTGGGAAAACAAAGATTGAACTCCTTCAACATTGTTCAGGATGGGAACATAATTTCACTATTATAATGAGCAGTGTTAATTAGCATGAGGAAAATCTATTCTGGAGTGTTATGTCCTTATGATAGTAAGCATCAAACTGAGTTATTAATATTTCATCCAATTTGATTTAAAGATAATTTCTGTCAGATATTTGCCTTTTTTTCAATTTATTTAACTTTATTATATGTGCATTGGTATGAAGGTATCAGATCCACTGGAACTGGAGTTACAGACAGTTGTGAGCTGCCGTGTAGATGTTGGGAGTTGATGCACATCCTCTGGAAGAGCAGCCAGTGCTCTTAACCTCTGAGAAATCTCCCACCCTCTGCTTTTTATGTAAAAACATGTACGTATTAAGGGCTAGTATAATCACATAGCATTTGCTTTGTAATGTTAAAGGACATAAAGCTCTTCTGGAGAAAAGAGTGAAAGTCTAAAGAGCTAAAGACCAGTTGGGCCGCAAATATTTGATGAAGATAACAGACTACTGTTAGAATTTGGAGCCATTGGAGCAGCTATGAACTACTCAGTTTGTGTAGGGAAGACACCACCTATTTAGTTAACTAAATTTAATCTTACTGTTCCACTTCATTCATCCATCCATCCATCCATCTGTTCATCTATACATCCATCCATTCAAAAACACTTCTGCATTTTGTACCCACTAGGTTATGGACTTTCCTGATATACTTCAGTCTTGTACAGAATGAATCTGTTTTCTTTTCTGTTAGTGGCTTCTTTTTTTTTCTTGTGGACATCCCAGCCATTCTCTTGTTCTTACCTACATCCCCACAGTAGCAAAGTGATGCAAGGCCGAGGCAGCTAATCTGTGCTCAGAGGCAGAAGCTAGGCAGATGAAAGCTAGAAGTTTACCATAGCCTGAGCCCCTTCCATCCTGCCTCCTTTGAGTGTGCCTGGCTTTCCTCTCCCGAATCCCTTACTCTGAGTGGGTTGGAGAGTCCCTGGCTCAGTTGTAAGGTGCCATGTTGTGTTGACTTCCCGATCTCCTATTTTCTGACACACACGTGCCATTAAGACACAGAAATGCAGATCAAATTCACTAAACTGTGTTCTAGGTACAAGACACCAAAGGAAGTGCAAAGAACCTTGTTCCAAGTGGTTACACAAAGAACAGTGGCTTCTAATCTAGGCTTCCTTTTTTCTTCCCATGAAGATTCTGGGAAAATTTTAAATTCTCTGAGACCCAAAATAATAGTCTCAAACCTGTGCTGAGACTTCATTATTATATCAAGGTTAAAATAATATACTTGAAATTGCTTTGAAAATCTTAACTATTACCCAGATGGAAGTATTATTATTATTAATCATCATTATCACCATATGGTAACGCAAAGCCCCGATAGGTTCATCAGCTTTAGCACTAATAATATCCCACTGCATCAATAAAGCCAATTCTTTGCCTTTGTTTCAACCTCAAGCACCTTTCTAACAGGAAATTCTTTCAAACTTAGAAAAATGGGGTTTAATGAAAACCAAGGGGTTGGGCTAGCCTTAATGAAGGGTTTAATAATGGTTGATTGATTTAGTGACAAAGGGAAATTGCTGGCTGTTGTGCTGTTCAGTGTGATACCAGGATGCTAGCTCACATTTCCCCTGCGATACTGAAAAGGTGGAAAGTAGAGGACACAACACATTTGCCATTTTAGTTGGTCTTTGCACTGAAGGCAGGATGCTGTGGACTCAGAGGGAAACACGGTCCAGGAAATTACCAAAAACTGCTTGGCTAGAGGCAGGAGGAGAAGCTTGCCTGGTCATCTTGAGTATATTTGAGAAGCGCTTTTTGGAATTCACTTCCTGTAATTAACTTCTTTAATTAAAAGAAAAATCAAGGTTTCATTTTTCTTTCCCACTAAGTACTATTATATAACACTGTTTCCTATATAGGTAGCTTTTCATTTTGTCCTTTGGAGGCAGAGGAAGCCTGAAGTGAATGATATATCCCAAATATGTGTACCAAATGATGGCAGCTTGTTTTCTTCTGTGTGGGGAAATGAACAGTGTGCTTTGTATCCTCTGAAACTAATTTGATTTTTACATGTCATGTTAGAGATCTGAGTGTGCATGACATGTTACTGTTGTATTGATGACAGAAAGTAGTATATTGATAAACATAGCTTTAAAGGTAAAGTGAGACGTCTGGGGTCAAAAAACAAACAGGGATTTCCTGTGAGATTAGATTTAGAGTGGAAAAGGGTGCAAACATCTCAAACAGGTGGAGTTAATCTTCTATGGCAGAACAAGCTGGAGCTAAGAACTCCAGAAGTTAAGGAAAACAAAATGCAGTGGCACCTTCAGTAGACTGAGGAGATGGAAGAGGAGATAAATATACCAGCATTTTGTGGGATTGCTATGTATCAAAATCTCAGTGTCTGCAGTGAGCTTTTTGTATGTGAGTCTGTAAGGTAAGAAGTATGAATTTTAAGGAAATGGTTGGATTTTGGAAGTGCCATGTGTGATTAGTGTTTTATACATGTGCCAAGAAGACCAATTTCACACAAGATCACTGGAAGAGAAAGAGAAAAAAGACAGTGCCATTATATTAGGTAATGGAGATAGGACTCTAGCAGAAAGGAGTCATTGGATGCCAAAGATACATGAATATGGAGAGAAAGAAATAGTTGGATTTTGGTGGATAAATGAAGAGCAAAAAAGGAAATTTAATGAGCTATTATTAAGTGCTTAATGCATGCAACCTCAGAAGGAAAAGTTGGTTTGTGTGGCACTGGAATGAGTTCCATCGCTATGGAATAGTTCAGTTAACAAGGGACACCAAAGGGGTGCTGTTTACATAGCAACTGGGAAGATGAGCTATGCCTCAGAAGTGACACTGGCTCTGGGTCCACCAATAGGGCATTACCTAGAATTATAGCCAAGGGTACAAACCCATGACTCTGGAAGTCTGTGAGATACTGCATAAGGAAAGCAGGAGACCAAATTATATTTCTACATTTAAAGGACTGGAGGAAGGAGTGGAAGGAAAACTAAAACACTGCGCAGAAAAATGGGGCAAGAAATAGTTTAGTGTAATATTGCAGAACAAGGCAGTGTCTGCAGCAAAGATTATTGCAAACATTCCTCTTGTTTTCATTACAGGCCAAGCACCACTAAATGCTTTACACTTCATTAATTGCATTTTTATCCTTATAAAACATTTGCAAAAATAAGACCATATGCTTGAAAGCTCCAAACAATAAGTGTAGAATAAGTGAATGTAAAAAGAAAAAGTTATCTGCAGGAATCATAGAAGCCAAACCCTGAGTATGGAGTCTATGGTAGGCATAGAGCTACACATTTTACATTCTGTCCTTTGAGGTTAATGGTATTGTCTCTAACATTTAAAAAGGAAGTGAAAACTTAATGATATTTGACAACTTCTTCGGTGCACAAAGGGAATCTGGGATTAGAGAAATAAATAACAGTCCCTACTTTTATTTTGTATTTTATATGGCCATAAGTTCCACACTAAGACTTTTAAGTGAGAGCCCCTTCCTTTTGGAGGGATACTCTCTCAGCCTAGATACACAGGGGAGGGCCTAGGTCCTGCCCCAAATGATGTGTCAGACTCTGATGATACCCCATGGGAGGCCTCATCCTCCCTGAGGAGTGTATAAAGGAATGGGATGGAGAGTTGGTGGGAGAAATAGGAAAAGACGGGAGAGAGAGAGAACTGGGATTGGTATGTAAAATTGTTTTTTAATTGAAATAAAAATGAACACAAATAATTTTAAAAAGACTAAGTGAAATAAAAATTACCCCAACTTATGAGTTCAGGGATGTATTATACTGTCTGGAAGACTGATTTTTATAAGTGATGGGCTTCAAGAGGTGTTCAACACTTTCTGACTACACAATCAGTAGGAAGTAGCTATGACTGTCAACGGGTTATTATTTTTTCCTTTAAAGATACTCTTTTATTTATTTTTTCTTATTTTACATATTGATCCCAGTTCCCTTTCCCTCCTTCCCTCCCTCTCTTCCTCCCTCCCATTCCCCCCCATCCCACTACCCCCCACTCCATAAGGAGGTGAGGCCTTCCAGGAGGGATCATCAAGATCTGCCAAGTCATTTGGAGTAGGGTCTAGGCCTTCCCTCCTGTCTCTAGGTTAAGGAAGTATCCCTCCATGGCGAATGTGCTCCCAAGGTCCTTCTGTGCATCAGGAATACATCCTGGTTCCACTGTCAACGGTTTTTTGTTGTTTTTTTTAAATGTTTTACAGAAAGTTCAATTTCCATTGAGAGCAATTGTTTACACAGTATACTGCCACTTTTTAGAATCATGATTTCTTCTTACTGCCTGTTCTGCATCTTCCTTTGAACTGATTCAAGCCTTGGTTCCTGCTATTTTGGGAAGCACAGTTGGTAGTCAGGAGATGTAACAACCTGCTAGTTTTTATTCACGACTCTTTCCTAGTACACAAGGGCAGAACAGCAATGGCCAGACTCACACAGTTTAAGTCTAACCCCAAATATGAACGTGAGAAATGTGTCATTGTAGTGAATGCCAATCAAAAACCACATTAAAGCAACTTAAAAAAGAAAATGATGGGACCATACCTGAAGAGGTGATTTTTTTTTTTTAGTAGATGTTATGTCCCTGTGGATGGTATTTTACAGGCATTGGCAGGAGCCTGTGTAATCATGTTCTGTTAAGCAAGTGCCTGCTGAGTTGTTAATGTTGAGAATATGACATGTTTGACAACACAGGGCCAGAGGAAGTCAAGAGTGATGTTGGCCTGCCCTCTGCATGCGGTTAGCTTGGAACCTTTTTAATGTTTCGTTTCTCAAACTTAAAAACTAAAATGATTTATTTATATCAGACCATTTAGTTCTCTTTTTGAGTAAGACATTGAATATCTTTTAAAAGGTTAGATTTACTCTGGAAAATTCTGCAAGCTAGAGTCTCTCATTTATGCTGTGATTTGCCTTATTTTACCCTCTTAGGGATAATAATGTGAATACATCTCTTGATGTTGACACAGTTTCAAAGGACAATGCTCTAAATATGTTTCTTGAAACAAATTGTCCCTTGTTTCATCTTTACTGGAGCCATGATTGATTTTCACTACATACAAATTCATCACCCTCTAGAAGCATATTTCAGATTCAAATCACATATTATAATGTTTTCATGGCAATAATATTACCTTACGGGTAATACAAGGATAAATTATCACCATGAGGGGATACCCAAATTAGGCTTTTGTGAATTTAAGTTTTTTAATAACATGGTTTTATTGTGAATTTCAGAAATTAACAATGATTTTTTGAAAAGGTCCCCAATTTCAGTCTAAATACATCCGTTCTGCCCTAACTTGCCCATCTCTGCAGGCTTACAATCTGCAGTTCAGAGCACTGTACTTACAATGAATGTGTGACAGCCACAGAGTGGCATCAAAACCAGCTATGCCCATCCCACAGATTCAAGGCCCATAAGTTATAGAAGTCTTCAACTCTCCAAAAGTATTCTGACATTAGGGACTGGCAGGACAAGTCAGGGGTCAAGGGCACTTCCCACTCAGCCTGACATTTGAATTTGCTCCCTGGCATCCTGCTGGTGGAAGGGAAAAAAAACTGACATCTAAAGGTTATTCTCTGACCTGCGTATAAACTCTGGCACATGTACACCAGCACCCACTGTGCCCCAGACAAATAAGTGTAATAAAAATTTTGAGTAGTTTAATTATCTTACATATTCAAGAAATATATATATATATAGACTTTTTACATTGAGGCCTGTAGCAACCTAGATGCAATGCAGATACTTGAAAATAATCTTTTCATGCTTACTTCTTATAAAAGTAGGTAATCTAACTGAGGACCATTCTCTGAAAACTTTGTTTTGCTAAGTATGAGTATGTGTATAATGCATTGGATTTACTCTTACCTCCCACCTTCTCTTATTGCCCTGTCTCCATCAATTCCCTCTCATCCCCTTCAGTCTCCCACTCAGAATATATATTTATTCTTTGTTTTGTGACCCACCAAGTTTAACCAGAGGTGTTTGTACAAGCATATTGGTTTGGAACTGTGCACTGAAGCCTGGTGGGCTTACCAGTGGGTACACAATGGAAGAGGACTCCATCCCTCCCAGATCTGTCAGGAGCCAGTTCAACAGTGAGAGGCCAGGATGCCTTTGCCCTTCTCCAATCAACACTTGATTGTTGACAGAGCCTTTCTTAGGTAGACCCATGAAAACTTCAGTTGCTGTGACTTCCTGAGTGCAATGGCTGTGTTCTCAGCAGATAACATTCCCATATCTTCTGCCATTAGGTCCTTTCTTTTCCTTCTACTATATTCCTTGGGCCATGGTGAAGGCGGTTATATTGTAGATAGTAGACATGTTTTGTTCAAGGCTGAGCACATGACCTTAGTGTCAGAACCCTGAGAATATATGAGTATCTGTATTCACAACTATTGGCTGAAATGAGAGGCTTCTCTGATTAAGGCTTAAGAGTGGTATTTGTCAAATTAAGCAAAAAGAATTAAGTAGCAAAAAGAATTAAGTAGATCCCTAGGGCCTATGATCCCCATCCCTACCCCATCTCCCTAGCTATTGGTTTTTGACTAGGTTTATGATATCAGGAATGGATTCCTCCAAGTGGATAAAACCTTAAATCAAACAAGAGAGTGAGTGCTTGACCGTCTCCGTATCAGTTACTGTTTGTAAGACTATTGTCTTTTCTGGTACCTTGAATGGCGTCTCCTGGAACTATGAAAGCTAGGCAATGTGGTAACTTCAGCCATCGGTTCTTATTGAGTGCTGGTGGGGCAAGCGAGAGGAATAGTAGGAACTATCAATTATTTTCTTGTTCTACTGAGGTCTCCCTGGCCAAGAACTCATAAAGGGCATTTCAAATCTGACAATGGGATTTCATTTAATAATAATCTATAGCTTCTAGGGGCAGCATTGTCTAGCCATGCAGGAATGCCCCTTCAAATTAATTTTTAAAAATTGCACTTTTTAGTTCATTTATAAGACAATAGGTTTCCATATGATCTTTTAATGCAGCTTTTGATGTAGTCAGCCCTCCCTCCCCACTCCCTGGTAGGCATACTGGATATGCAGTATCCCCCTCATTGCTTAAATCCTTCCAGCCCTGGCATTCTTCCTTTCTGTTTTCATATTACCAATGTTCTGCTATCTCTTCCCACACCCCACCCCTGCAGATGGCTTCTTTCTAGCTTCCTGGTTCCTGGGGTTACTTCAAGTTGAATACACAGAATTAGAAATCTGAGGCTAGAATTTACATGTGAGAGTGAAACATGGTGTTTGTGTCTCGGGGTCTGGGTTACTTCACTCAGTATAAGTCTTATAATTGCATCAATTTATCCACAAATCGCGTAACGTCATTTTCCTGTAGAACTAAATAAAACTTTAGTGTGCAGGTACTACATTTTCTTTGCCTATTCCTTATTTGATGGGCATCTGGGTTGACTCCACTTCCTAGCAGTTATGAACAATGGAAAAACTGGACGTGGATGAGCAGCTGTCTCGGCAGTAGAGTCCTTTGGGTGTATGCTTAGGAGTGGAATAGCTGTGCCAAATAGAGTTCCATTTCTAGATTTTTCCCTCAGGAATCTCCATGTTGATTGCCATAGTGCATGAACCAGTTTAAGCTCACACCAACAGTGAGCACGTGTTCTCTCTCCACACCTTCTTCAGTCATAGTTGTCACTGGATTTCTTGATAGTCATCATTCTGTAATGGGAGAGATAGAAACTCAAAGTAGTTTTAATTTGCACTCCCTTATTGACTAAGGATTGAACATTTTCAAAATGGTTATTAGTTACCTATATCTCATTTCTTTGAGACTTCTTTCTTCAGGCCCACAATCTGATTTGGACCTGTTTGTTTGTTTGCTTGATATTTGGTGTCTCATTTTTATGGTGATTTTTCAATAATATTAATTCTCTGTTCAAGGGTACATGGGAAAATTTTTCCTTCATTCTTTAAGTTTTTTTCCTTTCAGTTGACTGCCTTCTTTGCTGTATAGAGCCTATTTGCAGTTGGTTTTTGTGAAAGGTGAGAGATAAAGGTCTAGTTTAGTTCTTACACATGTAGACATCATCCAGTTTTCCCAGCATTATTTGTTGAAGATGCTGTACTTTCTCTAGTGTGTATTTTGGCTTCTTTGTAAGAAAAATCAGTGGATGTAGTTTTGTGAACTTAAATGTGAGTTTAATTCCATTTCATTAATATGTGTGTCTAGCTTTGTGCAATCATCATACTGCTTTTATTATTATTTCATGTAAGACTCTCAAGATTAGGAATGATAATGCTTCCAGCATCATTCTTTTTTCTCATGGTTACACTGAATGTACAGGTCTTTTGTGTTTACATATAAATTTTAAGATTTTTTTCTGGATTGGTGAAGAATGACATGGATATTTGGTTGCATTGAGTAAGTAAATCACTTTTGTAAGCTGATCCTCTTTATAAAGTCAGTCCCACTATGCTGTCAGCATAAGATGTCTGAGCATCTGTAGTGTCTATCCTAATTTCCTCTTTCAAAAACGTAAAATTTTTCTTGCTTAGTTTTACTCGGAGGCTTTTCCCCTTTTATTGAAAATAGATTATTTTTTTAATGCAATGTATTCTGATTCCCCTTTCCCTACTTCTCCCACGTGCTCCCCACCACTCCTCCCATCCAGTGCCAAAAGGATGGAGGACAACCAGGAAACAAGGCCTTCTAAACACAGCTTGAATGATGTACATTTAGACTCACAGAAAATGAGGCAGCATGCACAGAGCCTGCAGGAATCTGCACCAGATGGGTCCAAGAACAGAAAGGAGAAGTGAATACACACTTCTATCTTTAACCCAAAAACTATATCCAATTGATAACCATTTGCAAATAAAAAAAATAGTTTTATCCAAGGGAGTTTTACTGGGAAAACTTAAGGGCAAACCTCATGACAGACAGTAGATGGCCAACACAAACGAACTCACCAGAATTGCTAGAAAATTTTGTCTCATAATGAGTTAGGGCATTATACCTTACAGGTCCTTTGTGTATATATTATGGGTTTAGGTTTTCTGTTTTCCTGGGATTCCTGTGTGCTCAAGTGTGTGTGTGTGTGTGTGTGTGTGTGTGTGTGTGTGTGTGTGTGTGTGTGTGTGTGTTTGCATCTATATGTTTGTAGCACAGATAATAAAAAATCCAGATATTGGGGTTCAAGCTGAAGATCAGAAAAGCAAAGCAGCCAACCACTAGAGTTTTACCTCTACCAAGGCTGGGGCAATTCTGTCTTCAGAGTGACTACAGACTGAATACTGACTGAAACCCCGAACTCCTGTCTTATATTTCTCTCTAGTGCTGGGATTAAAGGCATCACCACCACCTCCCAGCTTCTAAGGCTAACTAGTGTGGCTGCTGGGATTAAAGTTGTGTGCCACCACCGCCTCACTGCCTTTTCTCCATGACTGTGGCTGCCTTTGTATTCTGATCTTCCAGCAAGCTTTATTAGATCATAAACAAAATGTCACCACATGTGTTTCTTGTCCTTTATTGGGGGGGAGGCTCGTTTTTCTTGTGTTTGTTTTGTCCTATTCTGATTTATTTGTTTTTGCTTCATGTTATTTTATTATTATTCCTTAGATAATTTCATTAGATATTTTGTTTCTAATGAAAGACAGAAGTAGTATATTATTGATATTGTTGTTTTATTTTTCTATTATGAATGAAAGCAATTCCCCAGTTTCTCATTCAATATGCTTGGCTTTGGGCTGTAGAAAAGCTACCAATTTTTGTCTTAATTTTGTCTGCTATGCTGCTGAAATCTAGAAGTTTTCTGGTGGACTCATTACATATTTTAAGGATAGAATCAAAATTATTGGCAGACAGGGAGAGTTTGACTTAGTTTCCTATTTGTATCCCTCTCTTTTAATTTTGTTTTTATCTAATTACTTGAAGTAAGACTTTTCACATTCTACTGAATAGGAGGGCATCAATGTGAATAAAGCCCCATCTTGCTTCTTATTTACTTGGGACTGCTTTAATGTCTTCTCCATTTAGCATGTTGTCAGCATGGATTTGCCATATATCACACTTATTTTGTTGTGGCATGCTTTCTCTAAACCTATTCTTCCTAGGACTTCTATTGTGAAATGATTTTGTCAAAGGTATTTTCTGAATTTGTTAAGATGATCATGTGATTTCTGTTTTTAAGACCATTTCTGTGATTTATTGCACTTATTTGTTTGCCTATATCTGGAATAAAACCAGAATCATCATCTTGTTTATGCAGGCCCCATCTTTAGGGAAATACATAGTTATTACTATGTTTCTCAGATACAGGCAGTGCACCTCAGCATTACAAAACAGTGATACTCTGAGGGCCACACAGATCAGTCTATGATGGGTATTTTCAGAGATCATGGCACTGCTCTGTCCATATTAGAATGGTAAAGCTGAGTCTGGTCCAAAGCCTTGGCCTTATAACTAGGGGATGGGATCTCAAGAAGGGAAGAAATTATTTGAAGACCCAGTGTTAATTACTTTTTCCTTCTGAATTACTATGCTTTCTCTATTTGCTCCCAAATATTTTTACAACTAAAAAGAGAATAACTTCCGTTTAAATGTGTATGGTCAACTGTCAACTCCATCTCTTATACTGAATGATGACAGTTTCTACTTCTAATTTACCCACTCATCAGTCCCTTCTTTGTCTCAAGCTCCAGGTCACCATTTGAATTTCTTCAGATAAAAGGACCAAAATAAAAAACTATTGCTTAAAAATGAAATTGTCCATGTTCTCTATAAACTTTCTGACTCTTTCAGAGTGTGGCATTCCTAGTAATTCTTTCTTTAGAATAATTTTCAGTGGTGTCTTTTGTCTTAGCTCCTTTGGTTGTAGGGTTTTTTGCTTCTGATTTCAGTGTTTTGAACTTTAAGCTCATTCCTGAGTTTAGGGTATACCTCGTCAAGTGTTTCTCTAATGTAAATTTCTGGGTATACTATATCTCTCAAGTACATCAGGTTTTCTTCAAATATTACTTTTCAAACCACTTCTGTGCTTTACTTATCTACACTATTGAATTTTACTACTTTCTCAGTGACTGAAGCTACACTCTTCATGTCATTTTTTATTTTTCTCAGTCCTATTATCCACCTCCAGGTAAGCACCAACTTTTCATAACCATGCCTCTAAAAATACTTCTCAAATATGTGACTTGAGGCCTCCTTTTGTTTTCCCCACTAAGGAGGTGTCTTAACCTATAACCAGTGTCCTTGCACTTGTCTCTGATGCTGTTTTACAGGAATATGTGAATCTATTGGGTTTCCAGATTATGTGAAGGTATTGTGCTAAGTGTAAGACAGTAAAACTAAAGATCCTAATCCTTAAATTTGGATAGCTTAGTTTATAGTAGAGGTATGGATTTGCTTAGCCATTCCTCTTTTGTTTTTATTTATTGTTTTCCACTTTCATTTCTACTTTCTATTGTTTTATATTTATGAGAGAAATACAGTAGAAGCAATTAAAGACTTGTTATGGGTAGCTTTTACATACAGTGTTACTTACAGTGTTTCTGTTTGTTGAATGAGATTCTGAATCTCATTCTCAAAATTTTAAGCATAGTTGTCTCCCAGTGTCTTTGGGCATTGGCTTCAGCATTCTACATAGACACCAAAATTTGAAGATTGCCCAGATGCATGGAGGGTCTAGAGAAAAATAAAAATGCTACAAAATTTTAAAGAAGCTGTAGTATTTTCAAAAGCATTGTGATTTTCTTGAATTATGTGTTTTTAATAGGGGCAGTATGTGCACATCAGTGCAGGTGCCCATGGAGACAACAGGCATTGGATTGTTCTAGAAAAGAAGACTGGACATGGTGTTGGGAAATGAACTTGATTGTTGTGCAAGCAAAGTACATGCTCATAACCCGCCTAGCTGTTGAGCCACTGCTACAGTCCCTGACTGCCAATTTGTACTTTGTTCTCATGGCCCATTACAAGTCACTCTCTTCATAAAACCAAACACAAAAACCATTACCAGGAAAATCAGTGGTCTTTTAAAGAGAATCTTTAGTGCGCTAAAAAATCAGTCAAACAAATAACATGTTCCCAAAACTCCACCCAAATATAAAATCTGAATATTTTTTTTACCCAAGAGGCTCTGAAAAATGACTGTTAGATTTAACTCAATACTTTTCTGTTGTTGATAGGTACACACTGGTGGATATTTTGAGAGCCATCTTACTTTCTTTAGAAGCCATGATCGAAGATCCTGAGTTGCAAGTAAATGGATTTGTTTTGATAATAGACTGGAGTAACTTTACCTTCAAGCAAGCCTCTAAGCTTACACCAAGCATGCTGCGACTTGCCATTGAAGGCCTTCAGGTAAGGACATGTTGATATCACTTCCTTGTTTCCTGTGTTTTCCTTGTCTAAGAAATTAGGATATTGGATATCTTGTGGAATAATGAAAACAAACAAACAAATAAAAAACCCAAAAGGGTATAGTTTGTGTTTTAGCTCAAATCTTAAGACAGCAATGGGGCAAAAGATTGAATAAGGAGAGCACACAGCTGTGAAACTTCTAGGAGGTGAGGCCTGTGATTTGTGTCAGGACACTCTTCTAAGTCTACACATAAGGGCAAGGGTTGGATGGAGCTCTTTGTCTTGAGAGCTGGGACATGCAACTTTATATTTTTGGTTTTGATGTTAGTATTTAGGCTTGAATTTTGTTTCACTTCATTTTCTGTGATGTTGGCAAATTAACAAAATTTTGTGTAATGACTCTATTAAACTAGTGAATTTGAGATTGAATCATGTTGTAATGTGTATGATTAGTTATCAATGACTTTACAGCTCCTTAAGGTATAGAAATCTTTGAAATATTTCTTTAGACGTAATTGGAGTTATTGCTTTTCTCTCTTTGTCAGTAAAAGGGGCAGTAATAGGGAAGTTATGCAGCAATAGTGTGCCTTTCTAGGGAATAATAGTTAACTTGTTGGGAATTATGTAGTGGGAAGTGAGTCCTTACGCATGCCATTCATAATCCTGCTATTGGAAAGTTCTTGTTAACTTATAGGATGCCCTTCTCTCTCTCTCTCTCTCTCTCTCTCTCTCTCTCTCTCTCTCTCTCTCTCTCTCCTATATTCTGCTTTGTGGAACTGGTCTTGAGTCCCTAGTACATTTATAAGTTCAGTAAAATGATATTATTCAGTATTTATTTCTTGCATTCCCTACACGTATTCTAGAACTATGCAGGTTAACATTTTTACACTCAGAATATCTTTTATTTTAAAATGACAAATTATATACTTAATGTTCCCTGAGGACAGATGCTACACGTTCTTTAAATTGTAAATAAACAAAAACAATATATATTTCACCCCATCTTTGCTGATGCCTGAAGTCAATAAAATTGATGACCACTGACTACTCTTAACGATGGATGCCTCCGTCACGGTGCAGGAAAATCTGAACTGAATTTAGTTCATAGTTTGTGCCCTGCCTTTGTACTGAATAAGACACACACACACTGTTATCCACATAGGTTTTTCCTGAAGCAAGTGTCTGACTTACTCTTGCTGAGTCAGCCTTTTATCACTCCATAGAGATAGTTAATAAGAACTGAGAGAGGGCAAGGAAAATGTATGTGGTACAAGATACATATCACACATTCTGCCATTTTCTGGAAAGCCATGAAGTGTTCTTCAACATGTGAGAAAATGATTATCACCAACTACTACTTAACACAGAGTGGGGACCTCATCTAGTTATTATCTCTGTTTAGCATGGGTCTCATTTGTATTTATATGAAAGCTGGGGTAGGCCTTCTGCTGTAGGAAAGATGAGATCTCATTGACATACAACACATGTTGGATGGAAACCCCTTTAATAACTTCATAAGCCATTGCTGGAAAACAAACAACTTAGAGATTTTTTGCTTTTTTAATTTAAATTTGAAATGAGGTTGTTTTACCTATCAATCTCAGTTCCCTCACACACCCATCCTCCCCTATTACACCCACCAAACCCCAGCCCCATGCTTTTTCTTCTCCTTAGGGATAGTGAAGCCTTCCATGGGGGGGGGGTCTTCAAAGTCTGTCATATCATTTGGGGCAGAGCCTAGGCCCTCCCCCGTGTGTCTAGGTTGAGAAAGTATACCTCCATGTGGGATGGGCTCCCAAAGTCCATTTGTATACTAGGGATAGATACTGATCCATTACTAGTTGCCCCATAGACTACCCAGCCCTCCTAACTAACACCCACATTCAGGGGGTTGGGTCAGTCCTATGCTGGTTTCCCAGTCTGGTTTTATCAGTCTTGGATGCATGACCTCCCCCTTGTTCAGGTCAGATGTTTCTGTGGGTTTCTCCAGCTTGGTCTTGACCACTTTGCTCATCACTCCTCCCTCTCTGTAACTGGATTCCAGGAGTTTGGCTAGTGTTTAGCTGTGATTGTCTCTCCTGCTTCCATCAGCTACTAGATAAAGGCTCTAGGATGGCATATTAGGTAGTCGTCAATCTCATTATCATGGAAGGGCATTAAAGGTAGCCTCTCCACTATGGCTTAGATTGTTAGTTGGGTTGTGATTATTGTCAGAGCTTTAAGTGCTTGGTGTGAAACTGGCAGGAGTTATAGTCAGTTAGACTGAAGCTTTGTTTGTGTCTAGAATGGGAAATGATCTCTATTCCTTGCACAGGTTTTACTGTGCATATGGACCTTCTTTTGCTTTATACCCCATCAACTACTTAAGCATCTATTTTATCCAGAATATAGATGCAGTAAACAGGCCTAAAACATCTGGAGCAACAACCAGGAAATGGTTAAAAGAAATTAGGTCTTCCCCAGAATATACTTGACACATGCATTTGTTCTGCTGTGGAGATAAAACACTATAACCAAACATATTTGAGAGACTGAATTTATTTGCATTTATAGTTTTCATAATGGCAGGATGTAGGCATGTGACTTGAGCAGGAAGTTGAGAGTTCACTACTCTAACCAGAAACAGAAGCAGAGAGACAAATAGAAATTGCAGTAAAAGAGTAATGAAAGAGATACATGAATAGAGAGAGCCACTATGGGGTTAGGGAGAAACCTGGTGCTAGTGTGATTTCCAAGAATCCATAAGGATAACCCCAGCTTAGACTCTTGCAATATTGGAGAGGATGTCCAAACTGGCCTATCCCTCTAACCAGAATGGTGAATACCTGAAATATCATCATAAAACTTTCATCCAGTAATTGATGGAATCAGACACAGAAATCCACAACCAAGAACCAGGCCTAGCTCTGGGAATCCAGTTGAAGAGAGGGAGGAGGGAATATATAAGCAAGGCAGGTCAAGATCATGATGTAGAAATCTACAGAGACAGCTGAACCAAGCTCATGGAAACTCATGAACTCTAGACTTACACCTGTGGAGACTCCAGGGGACTGAACTAGGCCCTCCATATGTGGGACACAGTTGTGAAGCTTAGACTAGCTGAGGGTCTCCTGGCAGTAGGTACATGAGTTAGCTTGTTGGAGCCATTCCCTATGGTAGGCTGTCATTTTCAGTCTTACTGCATGGGAGAGGGACCTGGTTCTGTTCTAACCTATTGTGGTAGACTTTGTTGACTCCTCATGGGAGCCCTTACCTGTGAGGAGGAGTGGACTGGGGGTGGGCCATGGGGGAAGGTGAGGGAGGTATGGAGGAGGAATGAGAGAGAGAGAACTGTAGTTGGACTGTAAAATGGAATTGAAAGGAATAAGTAAATTATGAAAAAGAAATTGTGAGTCTTTAAATTCTTAGTAATAATTTCTCAATAACTGACACCCTTCCTAAACTTAACCAAACAATCCTACCAACTGAACTCAAATATTCAGACATCTGAGCCTATGGGGAGGCATTTGAACCACCACATAGGATATTGAACTTTAACTCCAAATTATCATCTGTTCAAATTCAAATAGATGGTTTTGTTTGTTTGTTTGTTTGTATCTGTGTCTGGACAACTACCTCTAAAATGCTGGTGATTCCACATTCTAAGATTGCTAAAAGTTTTCTACTATTACACCCCTAAGCTTACAGTTAGTCTCATAATGAAGTAATACAATTTGACTTTTAGAATTGTCTCCAGTTTAACTTGCATTTATTATGTGGAAAAAGGATTATTAATGAACATTGTTCTATATTCTAATCAGGATATAATAATAGCAAGGCATGAAGATGATCATGAATTAGAAAAGTATTTGAAATAAAGACACAATTTTAGATTGCTATCCCAACAACTATGAGAGTGAAGAAGACCACCCCTGCCACAGCTGTAAACCTTCTCCCCCAGTTGAATCAATCAGGACAATTAGGAAATCTAAACATTTTTAGTAACTCAGCAATAGTAAACTGAAATTCTGCTGCAACATGACTTTTGCTTAGATAAATATAAATACTTTTCTAAGGTATTGAACCAAAAATAAGAAAGGCTATCCATGAACCTAATGAAAGATGGGAAATTTATTTTAATGAAGACTTTTATGAATAGATGCTATTTTGAATAGCTTGTCTCCCTTCTTGAGTTATCTATGTACCTTGTGTTTATTTAACCAACCCCCCTTTTCTTCCTGAAGCAAACTATTTTGAGTGTCCTGGATAAAGGTAGGATCTCATCCCTACTTTGTAAAGATACATGGATATATAGGTCCACCTGTGATTACAGTACAAGGTCAACAGAGAGACCATATGAAAAAAATGGATGAAGGATATGCTCAGGTGCCAAACAGAGCTAGACACACATGGCTGCCCTGCCACACGTCATGTACTTGTGAAATTACATACTTTGCTTGAATTTTATTCTAGGTCTTTACACTAATTTAAAGTGTTATTATGAATGACACATCTTGCACCTAGAAGGTGATATCTTAAGCTGAAGTTGGTGTGGATCAGGTGATTTTTCGGTAGCGTCATTTTTAGTTGTCGGGATGGGCTGTTTCCTTCTTCTTTCCCCCTTTTTAATTTTACTTTTTTATTTAAATTAGAAACAATCTTATTTTATATGTCAATCCAAGTTCCATCTGCCTTCCATTCTCCCATGCCCCCCACCAATTCCCATTCTGTCCCTCTTCTGCTCCATAGAAAGGGTGAGGCCTTCTATGGGGGATCATCAAAGTCTGTCACATCATTAGGGCAGGGCCTAGGCCTTCCCCTATGTGCCTAGACTGAATGAGTATTCCTCTATGAAGATTGGGCTCCCAATGTCCACTGGTACACTAAGTGAGATGCTGTTCCATTACCAGAGGCCCCGCAGACTACCCAGGCCTCCTAACTGCCACCCGAGGGCCAGGGGCCTACCTCCTCCCTATAGTGGTTTTCAAGCTGTCAGTATGGGTTCCATGAGCTCATCCTGTTCTGGTCAGCTGATTCTGTGGGTTTGCCCAGCATAGTCTTACCCCGTTTGCTCATCACTCCTCCCTCTCTGCAACTGGATTCCAGGAATTCAGCTCAGTATTTAGCTGTGGGTCTCTGCTTGTGCTTCCATCAGCTACTGGATGAAGGCTCTATGATGGCTTATAAGGCAGCCATCAATCTCATTTTTTTGTAGTGTGCATGTTGTGTATAAATAATTACATATTTGCATACTTCTTCCATGTGGTTAAACATCATCTCTATATTTCACAATGGGCATAAAATGTAATACTCTTCCAATTGGTAAGCCAGAAAGAAAGGGAGAGCTTACTCACCTTGGACAATTTTAGTATTTAGTTCTTTGATGAAGCATTGTAGCCATAGCTGAAAAGGTGCTGTTTGTGAAGGTATTGTGGCTTTCAAGGTGGTACAAATGTTTGCTAAGAGGACAAGGACAAGAAGGGGTTTTAGGCAAGGTGTCACTCAGAAAGTGCTTTGAACAACTCAGAACTGGGGAGAGTTGGGAATCCATGATGAGACCATTCTGATGTGACTACAGGAAGGAATGACTTGAGGAAGATGAATGTGGGGAGGCAGGTCATGACGTGGATCACTGGGATAGAAGATTTCAAGCTGTGCCATTTGGTCAGTGCTCTCCAGACAGGAGAATTGGGCCAGGAGAACGTCTCGGTTACTTTTCTGCTTTGGAAAAAAAAAATTCTGAGTAGTAGAAGAAATATGGAACAAAAGAAGAAGAAACTGAATCTTAAAAAACAAAAACAAACAAACAAAAAAACACCCAAACTACCCCTAAGTTTATCAAGTTCATTTACAGAGTTAAAAATAAAGCTTCAGTGATTTTCAGGTACTTAACCAAATTTTCTCAGTGGATATTTAGTGTTAGTCTAGGTTACCCACATCTGAATGTCAGTGGCTTTCCCAAGTCTTGGGTTCCCAAAGCTTTCTGTTGTTATTGATTCCCGGTTGGAAACAAAGAAATATTAGGTAGCGTTTGCATAAAGTAACTCCAGATCCTCATATTTGAATATAAGTGAAATGTCTATAATATGAATGTTTACATCTAGTTAAGGAAGTCACAAATGACTGTCCTGTTTTTTACACTTTGTTGACACTCAACAGCAGATCTATTTGCCTGTACTCTCGTGAATAACCCCTTTGATTGCCTACTGACTCTGTTCTCTGGGATTTCACATGAAGGCTAAGGTAAAGACAGGTTCTGTTAGTATCAGGAGATCTTTTATAAACACCAGTATACATTGACAAACCATTTAGTTTTAGTACAAAGGCAGTTTTGTGTGTTTTCTGTAAAGAATACCAAACATTTTTAAAATATAAAAAGCATTAATCAACATAGTGTATTTTCTTGATAGGTATGGTCAATATTAGCTCTGCTTGAAGAAAGAACGTATTTAGGTTTCTTTGGAGAGAAAGAAAAGAGAAAATTGTCTTGCTACTTTCAAGTTAATTGATTAGTGTAGTTACAGAAACAGGAAGTTTCATTTAAAATCAATATAGGAATAAATGAATGTGACTTGGAGATGAAAGGTACCTTCCTGGGAATCCAATTAAAGCATGAAATGTTTGGAAATACCTGGAACAGGATCTGTCTTTGAATTCAGAGTGAAATAATGTCGTACCCTTTGAATATATTTTATTTCTCTTCATCTGTTGTATTCTTGGAAACTTCTTTAGCAATGAAAAGCCAGTTTATAAAAATTTCAAAGTATGGTCTCCTGCTACCAGTGTTGTTTGGGGCTTTTCAGCTATGCTTATCTGTTTTTCTCCTTGGTGCTATCCTGCTGTGTCTTTGTGCTTTTGCTTCTACTGTTGCCCTGGAACTCCCTAATTCCATCTGCATAACGCATACAAGGCATGCTTGCTAGCAAAGGGTTTGGCTGTGACATGGGGCTGAATAGGTCTTTGATTGCTACATAAAACGGAGATGTAGGACGCTTGTAAAGTACCTAACATGGTGCCAGATACTCCATGATTTCTTATTAAGTAGGACTTGAGAAACAATAAAGACTATGTTGTCAATTCACTGGACCTTTCATTTGACTCAAGGACCCCACTAACACAGAGAGCTCTGATCATTCATGCAGAAGGCAAAAAGTACTGCTACTACACATTCTCATTCTGTCTCTGTGGAAGCCCTGTACACAGAGCAAATCTTGCCAAAATCATGGCACATGCTAACAACTTGGAACATTACTGTTGAAGGCCAGTGAGTGAGAGATCCTTTACCTTCGGTGTAGCCTTAGCTTATTCATCTTCCAAATCCTTCTTCTTAATGTGAGTAGCTAAGAAATCACATGTGTGCATGAACATGCATGAGGAGGCTAAGAAAAAGAAACTGTTAACACTGATGGACTTACGGCTTCCTAGGAAACCCAGAGTCTGGTTTACTCTTTGTGGTGGTTGCTAACCTACTAATAGTTTTCAGGCATACAGCATTTGAACAATAAGAGACACCTCTTGTTTGAATTATAAGGCAGCATTAAGTATGCAGTGTTGAAATGATATCTATCTTGAAAATGAGCACACAGACGCATGAACTGTATTCATTCAGACAGCCTGGAGAGAGGAACACTTACTTCCACATTTTGAATGCCCAGAAAAAACCATATTGAGAAACAGTGACAAGGGCAGTGTGTAAAAAAAGTCACCATTTTCTCATCACATGCATAGCTGTCTGAGCTAAGTATGCTTCCTTACAGGAAGTTGTGACTTAGCCTACAATAAAGTGAGTGAAAATACTAGGTTGCTTAATTTTGTGGTGTGAGATATGTTTTGGCTGAGAGGTTTAATTCATAGAACTAGAACACCCTTACCCTTAAAACCTGACATTAAGTATATAAAAGTTATGTATAAATTCAATTCAATGAACTGGTCAAGACATTGATAATGGTGTACATTATTGTCTCATATATCTATAATATACACATAAATGTATATGTATATATATTCACACATGTATATACAAATGCATATATATATATATATATATACTGAATCTACATTTTTACTGGATCAAGCTGTTATTAATTTCCTTTGTTTAATAGCAAACTGTGCTCCAAATACCTAGTTGTGAATAACTAAGTGTTAAAGAGTAGCAAATGTAAAGATGTGTGTTATAAAATTACTCAACACATATTTACTGAATTAATATATACTGAGTTAAAGAACAGTAGTAATTAGCAATAAAAGTTAATAACTGTCCTTTTTCAACTGCTGACAAAAAAGTCTTATTGTCATTTATCCTCAAGTAGTTTAACTATTAAAGCCACAAAAAGAAAGAAATTACACTTTTATTTTTTAGGTCGGAGCCATTGAGATTTTACTCAACAAAAAGAGATTAATTATCTATCATGAAAAACTCAAGGATCCAAAGACATGTTCTGAATTTCATTTCTTTCCCCGTGTTTAGATGTATCTTGAGCCAGAGGACAGATATTAATGAATGTAGCTTCGCTTCTATTCATTCTAGCAGCAACTTAAATGCATCACACCTTCTTTCCTCTTAGTACAACTTCATTTTTATCAGTATCTTCAAATCAACGATGTAAAATGCTCAGGCTGGAGAGATGGCTCAGTGGGCAAGTGATTCCTGCACAAGCATGAAAACCTGGGTAAAAAGAATTCACAGAACCCACATACAAACTGGATGGACAGCATGAGCACCACAATCCTAGCACCCTGTACATGTAGGAGGTAAACCAGAAGTCTGCTGCTCAGTTAAGTAGGTGAAAATAACAGAGACCCTGTTCCAAACAAGGTGGAAACTGAGACCTGATACCCGAGGTTGTCCTCCATCTCCACACTCTGTGGCTTCTGAATGCCTGCATTCTCATCCGTGAACACACAGCGACAAGCACAACATAGCACAATGCCAAATGTGAACTTATACTTTTATATTAGTTTATTACTTGAGAGGCATCGGGTCTTACTACAAATATTAGTGAGACTTAACCCCTGAGCTTTTAAGTTTATACTCACTTTTCTTTAGAGTGTTTGACCTCTTGATCCCTTAATTAAAATCTTCTTAAATATCAACTAAAATGCTATTCTACTTTTCTTCTATTTAAAATTCTGCTACTATATTTTCTCATTGATGAATATACTCTAATTTTATTCACTTAACATTGTTTTGGAAATTGAAACCCTCTATCTCTCATTGTCATTATTCTGAGTGAAAAACCCCCAATGTGCCTATTTTTCTTTTCTGCACTGAAGAAGCCATAATAAAGTCCTAAGAGCAATGAATCCTTGGAGTTTTTCCAGGGAAATCTTTGATGCACAACTGAAAGTGTGGACTGAAGCGAACTGCATTTGAAACCACACAATCGAATGGCATGGTGAAATGTGAGCAAGGTCCTTAAGTTAATGCTGGCTGCTGTAACTGACAAGCTGAACCATCTCTTACCTGGATTCTGTAAGCATCTGCCATCAACAGCCAGTGCTGCTCCTGACTCAGTGGCCTGGATTTCTTCCTTCTCATTGTCTGCCATCCTCTGCATGTGCTTTCCAGTGACTTTGCTCAATTTCATTCAGTTGGCAAACCCGAAGGATCACTGTCACAGACGGCACAAGCCAGATTTGCAGGTACTAAAACACTTTGCCTTTGGCATTCCCTTTGCTATAACCAAATTAGTGGATGCTCACTGTTGCAAAGGAAGAAGGAAAGCGTCCCTATGATACCAGGGAGAAGAGGGCTCCATGGACAAGGAACGGTCTTTCATAGTGCTGATCAATGAAGTAACTTTGATGACTCTTCAATTAACCCTTTAAGGAGTGTTTTGCTTATGTGCAAGTGTTTCAGTTATTCTTTTCTGCTCTTTGGAGATGATGTCTGACCCAGTTTGCTCTTGGTCTTGAACTTGCTACATAGCCCAGGTTGGCCTTGAGCTCTCCATTCTTCAGCCTTTATCCCAGGAGTGCTGGGATTGTAGGCACAGACTGCCATCACAGCTTTTGTTTATTTTTAATGGGAGTAATGGAGATAGATATGGTTATATTTCTTTAGAAAAGGAATAAGAGGTACATATGAATTTGATCAAAATATCTGATGCATTAATTCTACCTGATTTGGTTATTTGTAAATTCTTTTTAGTTTATGTCTTTGGCACTCTTTTCTGTCATTTCAATTTCCGGAGAGAGATGAAAATTGTTCTTATTCAGTCTGAACTAAGAAGTCAACCTTTCACCTAGTTTATGATTACAAGATGACAAAAATGAAGGCCAAGAGACACTGTTTTTTACCAATTCTGGAAACATGCCTGTTCTTCTGAATGGCAATAGTAGGATGTTGGTGATGGTGGTGATGAAGATATTGATGCTGTCTGATATGCATGAAATTTTACCACATATTTCCTTATGGGGTAAAATATAAAATACACTTATTCCCCAAATTCAAAATTCCAAGAGACACACAAAATTGATGATAAATCTGGACAGATCGAAGTCACACTCTAAAGCTGAGAATGTCATTTTCATTTACAACTAGGCAGTGATTTGGGTAGCTGAGATACTATATCAAATAGCTTCAAAATAAGATCTCAGAAAGATAATCCTGGTAAACACACAACCTCTCTTAGGAGGATTCAGAGGAAGCTGCTCATTCTTCACCACACAGGATCTGAGTGTGGATTCTCAGAACTCATGGGAAAATGCAAGTGTAATGCCTGGGAAGGCAGAACTTAAGAAATGGAGAAAGCTGGGTGTTGGTTGCACATGCCTTTAGTCCCAGGACTTGGGAGGCAGAGGCAGGCAGATCTCTGTGAGTTTAAGGCCAGCCTGGTCTACAGAGCAAGTTACAGGACAGGCTCCAAAACAACAGCAACAACAAAAACCCTGTCTCCAAAAACAAAACAAACACACAAACAAACAAAACAAAAAACAACAACAAAAAAAAGGGAGGAAGGAAGGAAGAAAAAAGGAAAGAAAAAAGAAAGAAAGAAAGAAAGAAAGAGAGAAAGGAAGAAAGAAAGAAAGAAAGAAAGAAAGAAAGAAAGAAAGAAAGAAAGAAAGGGAGAAAGTGGGATGTTGGGGCTCTCTGGCCAGCCAGTGTGGCCAATCAGTGAGCTCCAAATTCAGTGAGAGACCTTGTCTCAAAAAATAGGTAGTATAGGCCAGAGTTATGGTTCAGTGTGTAAAAGAACACAGTGTTTATGATTGAGGATGTGAGTTAATATCTCTAGCACCTATGAAAAAATGAGGCATGTTTACAGATACTTCTATCCTTGGTGCCATGGGCCAGGAGAATAGGAGAGAGTGCAGATAAGAGGCCATCTTGTGTTTGCTGGCCAGAAGCTTAGCTGAGAAAAACGACAAGCTCCAGGATCAATGAGCGAACCCTGAAAGAATAAGGAGTTATAGAGACATACACTCGATGACCTTCTCTCACACGTGCACACACATGTTCATGCATGCACACACACACAAGCACACATGTATGCCTCTTTCACATGCACACATAGAAACACTCATGTATACAATAACACAGATAAACACATAAGGAAATACAAATGAGAATACAATAAATGTTTCATTTTAAATAATCAACAAAGTGAACTTAACAGGGTACAAACAGTGAGTTCAACAACATTTTAAATACCGTGCCTTGTTCCTAAACTGGACCAGTTTTAGACTCCAAGTCCTTGAAGTAAAGAATGTAAAGTCCCGCACATAAGAAAGAACTTGTATCTCAAGATCATTGTTTCATTACTCTTTAAAAATTATTTTTGAGAGATTCTCATGTAACCTAGGCTGTCTTTAAGCTTATTCCATAACCAAGGTTGATTCTGGCCCTCCTGTCTTCATATCCTCTGTCTTGGGGCTCAAGTGTGTACATCATCATATATCGTTTTGGAGATAAAACTTCTGGCCTTGTATAGGCCAGACAAATCCTCTACAAAGTATTTTATGCCTCCATTTTCAGTTATGTCTATAGCCATTTATTTGGATAAAGGTACACTGGAACAAGGGAGATAGTTACACAGCCATTTCAAGGACAATTGAACATAGGAGCCAATGTGCCATTCATATCTTGGGACATGAAATACCTTAAATGAAATACTCTCAGTGTTAAAATGGCAATTCCCAGGGATAAGAAAATTGAATAAAAATGGGGGTAGGGAGTAGCTGAAAGTTTACACACAGTATGTCCACTTGAGCTTCAGTCCCATATCAGGCTCATTTTACTCTTTTCTGAAAAAAAAAATACATTTGGGACCAGTAGCTTTAGTGAAAGCTGAGTTGTGTATAATTTTCTTCTTTTTAAAATTCCATTGTAAAACAAACCCAAGAGGACACTGGGTTGCTATTACAGAAGGGATGTGCCTGTTACATGAAGCAAGTAGAGATGTGTGGCATGAAAGGGCTGATATATACATAATGTTGGGTGTTTCTCAGACTTCTCTCTACAATCCGGGGAGTTATTCTTCCAGGAACCAGGTATATTAGATGCAGATAGGTTAACACGGAGTCTTAGTTATTGTTTCATCTCTGGGAAGAGGTACCATGACTGCCTTACAAAGGAAAACAGTGGGGCTGGCTCACAGTTCACAGATTTAATCCATTGTCATAATGGTGGGGATCATGAAAGCAAGCAGGCAGACATGGTGCTAGAGAGTTAGCTGAGAGTTCTGTATCTGGATCTGTAGGCAGCAGGAAGATAGAGTGAGCCACCGGGACTGGCATGAATTTCTGAAACCTCAAAGCCCACTCCACTAAAAAAGGCTACACCTCCTAATAGAGCCACTCCCTATGGGTCTATGGATGTAGAAGAAACTGCCTGCCAGCCTATCCAAGCCTCAGGGTTCCAGGCCAACCTGCATGAGCATGTGAGGCAGGCACTTCCTCCATAAGCCAAGTCTGCCTCTATGCCCAGAGACACCTGAAGGGAGACACCAATGAGAAAGGTCAACACAGCAGAGTTAGCCGCCGGAGCCAATGGGACCTTGGGGGGGGGTATAAAGGCGGGCCTAACTTCCTTAATAAACCAGTCTGCAGCATGCCCTGCTACTCACTGACTCCCAGGGCCTGAGTTATTGGTGCTCCTTCTTCTCACCCCCTCCCTCAAGGGGTGTCTGAGCAGAGTCACCTGCAATATATGGGGGCCAGTTTTATTCAGACTACCACACCTGGGTTCATTTACAAGTAATGTGTTGGGGGAGCTGCTTTCCCAGGGGTTTTGTCCCCAGGGAGTCTACAAGCACAAATAATCAGAGTGCTGTATGAGCACAAGCACGTTTTGTTCTTTCCTCTGTTCTGAGAGGCCCTGCAGCATCCCACAGCAGAGCACTTTGTGGGATCAGCTAAGGCCTTTGTCATAGCTGTTGGATGTCTGTCTTCTTAGCAACACTTCCCTTGATTCTGATGAGATTTGTTCTTGAGTTGTGGTAGATGTTCCTTTCATGTCAGGGGTAATTCTTGATTGCAGAATTTATAAATAATATGGGAAATGTTACTTACAGTGTTAAGTGGAATATGACATATGCGACATAAATTAATGTAAAACATTGCCATATTTATGCTGCTAATATATTCCTAAATGAGAGAGGAAAAATACATTTGAGTGGAAAAAGTGATGCATCTGAGTGGCAAAACTCAGATGAAATCTATTTTTTTACTTTTTTTTTTTTTTTTTTTTGCTCTTTCCAGGCTTCACCATTTTGAATATAGTATTTCTAATCCGAGCTACTTCCTTTCAAACAGTTGTGATATAAAGTCCAAAATAGTCATTTGACAAATAACTATACAATGTGCCATATTTGAAAGTTAGTTTCTATTTAAAAATAGTGTTAGCATAATTTGATGAGTTAATTAATAAAATGAAGACAGCTGCAGCTGCTTATCTTAAAACAGTTTTTCCATGCTTGGGCAAGCCATTGTTATCATTGGGATGGCTCATGTCCAGGCCCATAGCCTAAAGGAAAATAACCACAAGACCCAGGGAAGCAGAATCAGCAGAAATCCAAATATATATTGTAAAAGAATATCACACATCTTTTTAGAAAGCTTGCTTTTGAAGCCACCAGACACATACAAAATGTCAAATATCATGCTAATATTATACTCAGCATATGCTAAGTGGTTTTTGGTTGGAGGAAGGAAGTTGAATTTGGTCCAGTAAGCATCAGTAGTATGATTTAAAATATGGTTTTTTGCAAAGATAGAATAATATAGCCATGAAAGACATAAGTTAATGGCAATAAATATCATTTTATCAAGACACATGTGCTTTTACTGTATATGTTGTTACTGCTTACATTCTTGGGTTATTGAAATTATTTCAAAACACAACAAAATGCACTTTGTAGATAGGAATTACTTAAGACTATGAGTAAGTGCTTAGGAGGCACTGCTGAAAATGCTACGAAGTGTTTATGAAACATTTTAAAATTGAGCAAAATCTTTACATGTAACCCAATGGCTATATGGAGAGACAAAAGGCGAATATTGATTTGTGTATGTGCATGTTTAATAGCAGTGGTTACAGAAGAAGATGCTCAATGAATTTGGGATGGAATGAGGGTAAGTAAGTAGGAGGAATAAGAAGGAAGGAGGAAATTATATATTTATATTTTAATTAAATAAAAATTAATATATTGTACTGTGGGCATAGTGAGTCTAAGAAATCTCATATGAAAGATCATTCCAAGAAGGTCAAAGCTGAACAAATCTGATTGATGGAGCAAAATAAGATGTTATTTGATTTAAACTATATATTACAAGTGGTTGTCTGGTGCCAAATAGTCAACGCTAAAATCATACATACAAGGTAACATTATATGGACTGGGTAGATTATATTTAAGATTATATATGCATATGTACACATACATATACATGCAATAACAATTAATGAAAAATGAGATCATGAATTTAAAGAGAAAGTCATTGGGTGGCTTTGGAGAGATAAAAGGAAAGGGAAAAATATAAGTATAATATCAAAAATAAAATAAATGTAAAAAAACTTAATGTGTGCTGAGTGCACGTGCTCACTGTTGCCAGAAGATGACATAACATCACCCAAAGGGCTAGAATTACAGGCAGTTGCTGGTCTCCCAACATGGATGCTGGAATCCAAAATCAGTTCCTCTGCAAGGACAGTCTACGTTCTCAACCACTGAGCCTTTTCTTCATCCCAAGTTTGTGCTACTACATGTGAAATAGTCTAACATAGAGATCATGGAAGGCCAAAAGGTCATGTGATAATATACAGAGTGAGAGGACACATTGTTCCTTATTGTTTTCTATATTCTCCTTTCTTACTTTATTCTTTGTCACACCTCATAATGACCTTCTCTTACTCCTCCTCCTCCTTCTTGGAAAGAGAGAATTAGATTTGTCTGATGTTTCTCGCTGTCCCATACCTTTCTACATACTGACCATATTTGTTCTCTCAAACACACGTTTTCTCAGTAGACATTTCCCTATTTCTTTTACATGGAAGGGAAACAAGGGCTTAGCAGAATGTTTGTACTGAGAAATCATCTGGCTTAAGAGATGATGGAATAAACTAGAGGTTTAGACAAAATAATGGCTTGAGACCTAATTGAGAATGTACTGAAAGAACAGTGAGTTGTTCAGGTTAAAATCTCCTGTGAAAAGAGTTACACAAAAACTTGTGTATTTGCACTTTATTAGATTCAAATGATAAATTCGGTTTATCAAATTAATACGCTGCACATTTTAAAGAAGTAAATTTGTAGGAAGAGGAGAAAGTCTGCCAAAAACAGTCTTTCTTAGAAATGGCTACAAAGTCAAGACTGGAATTATGGCAATATTGCTGGTATGTTAATATTGAAAATGGGAAATTTCATAGCGTTCTACCCCAAGATGAGGAACTAGAAGCAGCTAATAATTGCTGGGAGGAAGAAGTTGGCCATTCTGGGGGATGAGTACCCTTATTGATTGTCTAATGCAGAGTGGAACCGTATAAACACCAACAATAAATATGGACTCAGCAGGTTGCATTTTGTATTTTGCAAATACATGCATATGTAACAGTAATAAACAAAGAGGTTATTAAGTTGAGAGTGGGGGGGATATGGATGGAGTTTGGGCATGCTATCTGGGAGGCAGGAGAAGTAGAATAAAGTGAGGCAATTCTGTTTCAGTTGAAAAGATTAAAAAAAACAGTTATTCATTTTCTTCTAAAATCCAATCAAATATTGGTTCAGTCAAAAATAACTTGCATGCTTTAACAGTTTTCCCTATGAATTTTTAGATTAAGAGCTAAGCTTGCATAAGTAGAAAACTTAATATTATAATTTCATAACCCAGTGCAATTTTTCTCAAGTAATAGGAATAACATCCCTTTTACCTTTGTGTGTGTGTGAGTGTGTGTGTGTGTATGTGTGCGCGCGCGCGCACGCGTGCGTGCACACGTGCATGCACGCAAGTGCGTGTGTGCTGTGTGTGCATGTATACATCCATGTGAGAGGACAGGCAAATGTGACTCAGTGCAACTGTAGAGGTAAGACTTTAACCTTTAGTGTTGGTTCTTATTTTCCTTTCACTCTGAGGCGGGTTTTCTGCTGTGTATTCCACTTAGATGGGTCCTAAGATTCCAGAGTTTCTTCCAATCACCTTTGCATGTGTGCACTGAGATTACAGATGTGTGCTACTGCTTACATAGTTGAGCTTCACATAATTCTGGAGATCTGGATCCAGTCCTCATGCTTTTGTGGCAAGAGCTTTACCTAAGAAGCTGTCTCCCCAGTTTACTGAAGTTTAGTGAATGCTGTTCCTTGAAGTTGTATGATTATATATGGAATATCTACTAGGGAAAACAGATCTAAATCAGTTTTACCAGATCCACACTGTAGATGGGCATACCGTGCTGGCCTGTATAAGGGAAAACAGTGTACAGGAAAGGTTGGGGATCTTACGCTCTTAGAAATCACATGGGCCATTCTATGCAAGATTATCTCTGTAGTCTTAACATACAGCTTCTGTTAATATATCGAGCAGGCTAGTCAATCACTTCACAAAGCAGCCCTTTTCATCACTAAGATGAAAAATATCTTTGACAGCAAGGATGTTTTGAAATTCACCTAACGTATGCCCAAGAACCTTGGTTGCATAACAGTTGTTGTGTATAGAATTGATGTCCTCTTAATGCACTACCCTATACATCAACAATTTTTCAAACATATGGAAGGTCTGTTCCTTTAAAAATTTGAAGCTATTCATTGAAGCTTAAATAAATGTATTTGTGTGTCCAGTTGACAATGGGCTGTGATAATTAATCTTAATTGCAGTACTGATTGGATTGGGAAATATGAGGTGACTAAAACACATCTGAGGGTGAATCATGAGGGAAGATACAGAAGGAACAAATTTCTGCAGAGAATTCCTTGAATGTGAGTGGCAGGATTCCATTGGCCAAGTACATGGATGAATGCAAAGGAGGAAAGAAGACAGGAGCTAGTGTGTGCATGGTACATCTCTCTGCTTCCTAGACTCCATAAGCTGAGCTACTCTGTTCTGCTTCATCAACCTTGCCAGGCTGGAGTGAAACCTCTGAAGCCATGAGCCCAAATAATTCTCATAAATTGGTTCTTTCATGTATTTGTCACAATGATAAGAAATATGATCAATGCCCTCCCCAAAGCATTTCACTTTTATAATTTGCGTTGTCTGTACAGCCATATTCTATTTTTTCTTAGATCAATTATAAATATTTCTCTTTTTCTTCTTTTTTAGAATTAATTTTTATTTAAATTAAAAATAATCTTATTTTACATACCAATCACTGTTCCCTCTACCTCTGTCCTCCCTTTTCTCCCATCATCTCCCCATCCCATCTCCCATCCACTCCTCAGGGAGGGTAAGGCCTGACATGGGAGAATCATCAAAGTCTGTCACATCATTTAGGGCAGGACCTAGGCCCTCCCTCATGTATCTAGACTGAGAGAGTATCCACCCATAGGGAATGGGCTCCAAAAGCCCATTTATGTATTAGGCCATCCTTATTCTTATGAATTGATTTTTAAAAGAGTTCTCTATTCTCATACTATCTATGAAATTCCTATTTTGTTAGTTTATCTCCAAGGAAATGAGTTGAATGTTTCTATCATTTTGAAGGTAACCTGATGGGGCGATCCTTTACTATGGGCTTATGCTCCTGAAATAGATTCTTAGGAAACTCACATTCTCAGTTTGTCACTTTATGGTATATGGTATATATGGTATATGGAGATAGTAAAGCCAGCCCTGGCCAGATGCCAACCACTTTGGTCTTAGACATCTAAGCCTTCATGACCATGAGAATTAAATGGTGTTTATGATAAGTGGTGTGTGCTACTTTTGTTATAGTACCCCAAGTAAGATGTGAAAGAAGAAAAACAATGACTGCATGTATATTTGTATATAAAAATATACATTTATATGCAATTATATTTTCAATTATGATGTTAATTTAAATTGTAAAATGTGTAGTAGAAATGCTAATAATTTACCAATGTGTCTGAAAGGGGAAGGCAATTAGAACTTTGTTAGGAAAAGAGCCCTCAAACATGACTAGAGGACTTTTGAAGGGATTACAAAAGAAAGTCAATGAAGTATTAAAGCATTATGTGATGAGGGACTGGGAAAGAAGTAATTATATTTGTGATGTATTTGGATATTTGAAACAAGCCCACTTCACTTGTATCTTAGAATTTGTTGGTTGTTTAATGCCAAATGGTAAATTTTGAAAACATACAAATAGTCTTATATGGATTCAATAGTTTATATTTGGAAAAATGTATAAACACATATAAGTACATACATGAATACAATGATAACTGATGAAAAATAGAAACCATGAGTTTGAAGGAGAATGGAGAGGGGTATAAAGGAGGACTTAGATGGAGGAAAGGGAAGGGAAGTGGGAAATGTTGGGATGGACCCCAGTCTGATAGCTGGGAAACCAGCATAGGACTGACCCAGACCCCCTGAACATGGGTGTTAGGAGTACTAGGCAGTCTATGGGGCCTCTGATTGTGGATCAGTATTTATCCCTAGTATACGAATGGACTTTGGGAGCCCATTTCACATAGAAGGATACTCCCTCAGCCTAGACACATGGGGAAGGGCCTAGGCCCTGCTCCAAATGATATGTCAGACTTTGAAGATCCCCATGGAAAGTCTCATCCTCCTTGGGGAGCAGAAAAGGGGATGGGATGGGGTATGGTGGGGGCACAGGGGAAGAGGGGATGGTGAGAGAACTGGGATTGACATGTAAAATAAGCTTGTTTCAAATTTAAATAAAAATTATCATAAAAAGAAAATTTATAAAAAAGAAAATTCATTTTCAAACATAAACTATACAAAAAGAAAATCGAGAATAAAAATGTTAATTTCAGTTGAGATGCTATAGTAGAAGGTCATTATTTTCCTTTTCCTGTTGCTGTGATAAAATACTCTGGCAAAAGCAACTCACAGGAGTGTTCTTTCTGACTCACAGCTGAAAGTACTCTCTGTGATGGCAAGGGAGGCAGTGTATTGGGGGCTTGAAGCAATTGGTCATACCATACCTACCAGCAAGAAAAGAGAATAATGAAACTGTGTAAACACCTCGGCTTCCTTTCTTTGTGTAATATAGTTCAGGATCTCATCAGGAAAGGTGCCACCAACAGTGAGGGGGTACTCCCACCTCAATCAATGTACTCAAGATATCTTTAGCAAACATGTGCAGAAGCCCATCTCTCAGCTGATTTTACATTTTGTCATTTTTTTGACGATGAATAATAACCAACACAGTCATCAATATTGTACTTAAATTTTGACTTGACAGAACAAATACATTTTAATAGCCAAAGCTGGTGAACCTGTGATAAAAGATGATATAATGAAAACTATAGTTAACAGTTGTAGTATGCTGGCAATTCATTTTAAGCAGACAATAAAGCATGCATTTAATGAACACAGCCTGATGGTAATGCATAGGTACCAAGAAGGTTGTGTATCAAAACGCAGATTAGTGAAGTAGACTTTGTCTAAAGCACATTGTGTCCAGATCTCTTAAATCTACATCAGTGGTTCTCATCTTGTGGACTGCAACCCCTTTTGGGGATTGAATGACCCTTATACAGGGGTACATATTGTATATTTATATTACCATCCATGATAGCAACAAAATTA
The DNA here is from genome assembly GCA_030556225.1 of Cricetiscus sungorus. Classification (NCBI taxonomy): domain Eukaryota; kingdom Metazoa; phylum Chordata; class Mammalia; order Rodentia; family Cricetidae; genus Cricetiscus; species Cricetiscus sungorus. The sequence goes on from JANBXA010000731.1 coordinate 14,526,670, forward strand.
CAGCTATGAAGTAGTTACAAAAATAATTTTATGGTTGAGGTTATCATAACACCTAGAACTGTATTCAAGGGTTGCAGCATTGGGAAGGTTGAGGGTCCCCGATCTACACAGGGATGGCTGTTAGACCTGAAGAAACATTGCCTTCCCTCTGAATGTTTTTAGCAAGCCACAGAGACCACATTAAAGAGCTATGCAAATGCCCTAGGAAAATGATGTATAGTTTATCACTAACTCAGGTTTTATTTCTCATATCCCAATATCTCTGCTTAACATCTCTTTCCCTACTTCTTTGAAATGGACTTTTAAGCGGGCTTTTAAAAAGGTGTCTAAATTTAGAACTTTTCTAATCCAGCTCTGTGCCTGGTCTTTGATTTTATCTCTGGGCCTTTGCAGCTATTATAAGAGACAGAAAAGAGACAAAGTTCTTGAATTCACTGAGGAATGTTTAATCTTCAGTGAAGTCCTAGTTACCCAAGAACCTTTTCCAGTGTTCAGCTTTAATGTTCCCTGTCCCTTGGCAGTGTGAGGCAATAATAAGTCATTTCAGAGTCAAGCCGTCTGCCAGCTAACACCATGTTGTCTAGACTCCTATGTGTTTGACTGCTTGGAGAATTGGTCTCCCCGTGCTGGTGAAGCATAAAGGTCGGCTTGACCTTTGGTCACATTCTCTCCAGATATCTGTGTTGCCCCTCTCCACAGCTGCAAACCAATCTTGAAGTCCAGCTGATCTCAGAGTGACAGGAACTCTGAGCCAATCCCCATGTAAGCAAATCTTTCTCCTGTGATAACATCTGAGGCCAAAACTAGCTTAGCCAAACTAAATAAAGTAAGGCCCAGGGTCTCAAAAGCTGTATCAGCTATCTGTAGAGTAGACTCAAAACATTTTTTCAGGAGCAATCATAATCCCCTCTGAATGCTTGCTACTAGGATCTTTATAGAATGGTGGAAAGGAGGATCACTATTGTGTAAGGGGTCTCTAAGAGGATAACTGTTTCCACAAGAAAATGCCAATGTGGACTTCAGTTCACATGTCTGCTAAAAGAGGCAGATATGTGGGGTGGTTGGTTAAAAGAAAAAAATCTCACTTATGGAAGTTGAGTCTGCTCTAGGGTTATATCACACAAAGTGATGAGCAGAGTGAATGATGCCGTATGTATGCTTGAAATTTCCTAGGAGAGCAGACTTAAGTGCTCCTCTCTCTCTCTCTCTCTCTCACACACACACACACACACACACACACACACACACACACACACACCGATTGAGAGAGAGACAACTATGGGAGGTGATGGATATATTAATAGCTTTATTATTATTTCACATTATAAATATGTGAACATATTTGTAAGAGGTGGATCTTAATACCTAGCGCTGTGTGACCTGGAACTTACTATGAAAACCAGTCAGATTGACCTGCCTCTGCCTCTCTCTCTCTCTCTCTCTCTCTCTCTCTCTCTCTCTCTCTCTCTCTCTCTCTCTCTCTCTGTCTATATATATATATATATATATATATATATATGTATGTATATATATTCTTTAATTACCAGTTTGTATCTTAAATAGAGCTAAAGAAAAAATTAGATGATCTTTTACAAGGGTTCTTTCTTCCCCAGAAGATTGTAAGGGAGTAAAACTCCAAATTCCGCTACTACAGTAACTAATAATGCGTAGGAAGTCTTCCCATTGGGGCATATTTGAAGAAGCCTGCCTTGCTAGGGATGCTTTTGGCCTGGTTCCTTCTCCCACACTGGACTTGGTATTATAGTATTAAGTAAGAATGTATAAAACAGTAAAATGCAAAGACTTGTTATTAGAGTTCCTTCTGCAGTGCTATCGTCTGAATACACAATACATAGACTTGAAGTTTTGGTCATAGACAGAAGTCCTGTCAGCCAGCCAAACATTGCTGAATACAACTGTGGTATCAGCTACTTCAGAGGCAGAGACAAAAAGATCCCTTAGTCTTGAAAGTCTGCAGCCAGCAGAGCTTGACCTAGTCTCAAATGAAATAGAAACAGATACAGATAATACTATTTTCCACAGTTTAAATGAGATTCATTGCCCATGGTGAGATTCCAAACTTATGGAAAACAGACTATTGAATCAGCTTTGCTCTGTTTCTGATTTTTGTGTGTGTTCTCAGTCAGATATCAAGGGATTGGAAAAATATCTTCTCAAAAATGTCAAGGGAGTAAGGGAATTTAATCTGTACATTTCTTAACACACACACACACACACACACACACACACACACACACACACACACACACACATGCTGAGATGCTGAGATTTTGGAAGGAAAGTTTACAAACATCTGTGCATAGGAATCTAGAAATGGATGTATGTCTTGCTTATGAGCATTAGTAGATCAAATGCCCAATTAACCCCCCCTCCCCAATCCTCATCATGGTATTTAAGAGCCGTTGGAGACCTTGAATACACAGTCATGCTGTGGTGGACATACAAGCTAATGACTGACATATTGATTGGCACTAGTATAGTGTCCCATTGTCCAACAGTTTACTGAGTTTTCTGTTCTGTAAAGCTTTATTTGTAGGAAAAGTTTAGTTATTTGAGGGAAAACCACTTTAGGGATGGCTGTTACATGCCAGTATGGCCACAGGGGCTTAAGTAAAAGACAGAAAAGTCCTGCTGAGGACAAAAAAAATTCCTGGTGGCTTAATTTAAAATTTTAACCAAAGTTGTTAAGTGTCCACAAGATTTGAAGTAAGTGCAAGAAAAGCATTGAACCAAATTATTTTAAAATCATATTTAGAGATACAGTGTTTCTGCATTTCGAGAGGAGTAATGATTCCAAAATAAACCCCATTGCTTCTTGGTTGCTGTAAAACTAACAGATAACTGAAATTCTTATAGTAGACAAAATGGCCTACCCTCTTCATCATCCCAGTCTTGCAGTAAATGTTTGGAGACTGAATGGGAACTACTCGGTAGCTCAATCATGTAGAGCAGCTGCCTCCAACCTGAATCTCATCCTGTTGCTCATGTGAGCTCCTTTGAAAAACATGTGCCTTAGATTCTCTCTAGCTATCTTTGTAGTCCCCTGCTTCACAATCCATATGGACACCACACAGATCTGGAAAGTAGTGCTGAGCTAAAAGTGTTCTTGAAAATGATTGGAAATCGTGATTCTGGCTTCAGTAATCTATACTCTGCAATTCTGTGCTCTGACCAATTTCATGACAATGGCCAATAACTTAAACTAGGGAAAACACATGATAATGATAATACCAATCTTATTAATTACTATTGATAATTATCAATCATTTAAGGCATATGCATTTTATAGTATTTAAATGTTTTTCTGGGCATCTATGGATCAACTTCTGCTTTTCTAAGTGTCTAACAACACATTTTTCTCATCTTCATATAAATGATCTATTGATACTTAGTATTATAACAATATATAACACTGTCTCTTAAACACTGTCTTCTTTTCATATTTTAGTTTCTAGTACAATTGGAGATTTCTCAACTAACCAAGATTTAAATGGTCATGTTCTCCTATGCTTCATGGGCATCATCCAGCCGTTTGTGACGTTGTATAGCCTCTGCCTTCTCCTGTTTCTAACTCACAGGCCTTGCTTTCATCTCAGAGTCAACACAATGTTATGATTTAAAACTGGGACTTTAACAACCTGTATGGAACTACTAATATTGATCTCAAATCTTTTCTTTTTTTTACTTACACCACTACATTCTCTTTCCCTTTGGAATTAAATCAAATAAAAATTTCTATGCATCTCCTTCCCACAGACCATTCAGGTTAAAAAAAATCACTTCTTATTTTTTTTTCTTCTTCAAATTTGCACCAGAGACAACACATTCTTGTCTCTATTGATCCCTATGTCTCACTTCAGTCTCACTTACCCATCACCACCACTGTCTCATCCTTGTCGCCCATGGTGGCCAAGAATGGAGAGAATTAAGAGGGGCATGGTTTTTAGCTACTTGCATCACATGTTACTTGGACACTGAAAAAGTGAGGAAACGAAAAGACTGCATGTTTCTTTTCTTTTTTATATATTGAAATTAGCTCTACATTTGTTGAACTAAAATATGAACATTAACGCATTAGGTTTCTATTATAGGCTACACACGCTTGCTAAGGTAATGGTCCAACAATACTGTTTCTGCGTGCCATTCACTTTTCATCACACATAGTGCTAAGATACATACAAAACCAGAGAATTATCACTGATAAGGAGGCTCAAAAAAATGCCTTCTTTGCCACATTGCCAGGCCTTTGTGAACATGCTTCAAGCTGCCAACAAACATCCCTAGCAACTGTGTTCTAAGGAGGTCTGGGTGCTACCATTATTCTTTCTCTGTTCCTTCAGGGACACTCCTCTACAAAGTTTAATTGACACGCCCCAAACACTGCCTCTTTTGTGAGCACTTTCTCCATATTTCTAAATTTTCTCTTCAATAATCCATCCTTTTGTAGGTAGTGTGTGTGTGTGTGTGTGTGTGTGTGTGTGTGTGTGTGTGTTTAGCTCTTTAATTTTTGAGGATCTGCCACACAGCCCCCAAAATAAATACACAGAGCCTTAGTCTTTTTTATAAATATTTGTCTTTATATGGGTTATTTCTAGCCAGCCTTTCTTAACTTAAAGGCTTTTACCTCTCTCTATTCTATATATTTCCCCCTCCTCCTTACGATGTGTCTGGCTGTGTGGCTGGGTGGCTAGCCCCTGTCTCCTCTGCTCCTTCTTTTCTTAGTCCTCCCTTGTCTTCTTCTTTCTCTCTTTCTATTTATTCTCTATGCCTGGCAGCCCCACCTATCCCTCTCTTGCCAACTACTGGCTGTTCAGCTCTTTATTAGACCAATCAGGTGTTTTAAGCAGGCAAAGTAACACAGCTTTGTAGTGTGTATGTTTTCTGCCAGCCTGCCTGGTCCCGCTGCCATGCCAGCCCCCAATAATACGCAGAGACTCTGTATTTGATATAAAGCTGTTGGCCAGGTACTAATTTGTTACCGGCTAGCTCTGTCTCAATGATTAACCCATTTCTACTATTCTAAGTATTTCCATGTGGCACATCTTACCGGCCAGAGGCTGGCATGCTATTTCTCCGGGCTCTCCATGTTGACTCCTCCTTCCTACTTCCCCCTTTACTCCTTGTCTCCTAGTCCCTATCTTGCTTTCCCATTGGCCAACAGTGCTTTATTCATTAACCAGTATGAGAAACATCTATACAGAATAACATCTCCCATTACAGCTTCACAGAGTTAAACAAATGCAACATAAAAGAATGTAACACATCTTTGCATCATTAAACTGCATAAACAAATGTAACACATCTTAAATGAATACATCAGTCCTTTCTCCTCCTTAAACTCTTTTCTTAATAACTTTTATTGACTCATTGGGGTCAAATCTCTATTTCTTTCTTAAAACACATCAAGACAAATTTGTTTAGATGAATGATGAGAATATAAATTTGTGGTTTGCATACATTTTGTTTCAGAGATGCATATCAGAAAAATACTCATTTTTTTCTTAGTTTAAAATACAGGGCTACTTGCCTTTGGAGGATAGCTTGATTCTTGTAAGAGGAATCAAATTTTCATTTTGTTTTATCTAGGTATTATTTCCTCTTCTCTGTGATAAATAAACTACAAAGTGATAAATAGCCTTGTTACAGAATATGTGGTTCATTTTTTCCCCTTACAGATCAGAACAATGTATTTACTTTCTGTTGAAATGTTATTTCTATACAATGTTGCTCTGAATCTAGTCAAATTCATTGTTCATCTGCTTGGGTAGCATGACATGTTAAGGAGCAGTTAACAGTTACAAGAGAGGAGATGAAGAGTCCTGTAGCAAGAGTACAAATTTAAGCTAAATCCTCATATATGTGTCCTATGAGAATCAAACCCTTTGTTTTCCAACCTGTTATTTGCATCCTTTTAAAGACAGCCATTACTACTTATAAGACGAGCACAGAAAAAGTCATTCTTACTAGCTTGAAATTAAATAGTTTCTTGGGGTTCTATCCTCAATTTGGCAGAACACATTTAGAAGTTGGATTTTTTTTCAAGAACTCTGTTTTTGTCATGGAAGTGAGTGAATAACTTGTCTAACTCTTCATCCAGAAACAATGAAATGGAGACTCTAAGGAACACTGTAATCCACTTTTCCATTCCAGATGTTAGCAGTAGGGGGTTAGCTAGGATTTTATACACATGTCAACTTGATTTTTAGGAATCTGGTCTTTACAAAGATGAGATGCAAATACGTAGTAATACAATAAAAGATGTTTGTATCCCTGGTGCATGAAAGGACTTTGGGAGCACATTCCCTATGGAGGATACTCCCTTAGCCTAGAGACAGGAGGGAGGGCCTAGCCCCTACTCCAAATGACTGAACAAATTTTGTTGATCCCTCCTGGAAGGCCTTACCCTCCCTGTGGAATGGGATGGGGGGGGGTGTCAGGGCGTATGGGAGGATGGGAGGGATAGGGAACTGGTATTGATATGTAAAATAAGAAAAATAATAAAGATTTTTGTAGTATTTTGAAATATTATCATAATATCCAGAAGTAAGTAATGAACCCAAATGATGTATAAAGGAAACACTGTGGTTAGTATGTCAGAGCACAGCAGTCTTAGAACGTATATACACAGAGGAGAAAGATGAATAATGATGCTGGGACAGAAGCAGCTGTACCAGTTGTTACAGCAATCGCTTGTACTTCCTGCACGATAGCACTAAGTAACATTGTGTTTTCCGTATATCTATGAGGTATTATGAATAACTAATACCACAGTTATAAGCCTCTTTATAGAGTTCCATATCATCTGTACAAAGCTTGAGGAATACTAAAGCAAGATCCTACAACAGTCATCTTGCATTTTGTTGGTGACAACATGAGTGGTGTTTTAATAATATTTTTCAATAATTAACATTTTCTTAAGAACATGTTTCATATTTATAACAAATGCACCCAAAAGTAATGATGCAATGCTTTGTACCCTAGTAACATTTTAAAAGTAGGTTTGTGGACCAGGCCTGTTGGTGCATGCCTATAATCCCAGTTATGTGAGAGACTGGTGCAAGATTGTGAGTTCAAGGCCTGCACGGCTTACAGAATGAGTTCAAGGTCAGCTTAGGCAATTTAGTCAGACTTTGTCTTAAAGAAAAACACAACAAATCAGAGAGACAGCAAGGTCACCATTATTGTCTTTGGTCTTTCAGACTTGCTTAGGTACATCCCATTGGAAGGAATATTTCATTCTAACTTCACTATGACATCCACATTTGCATTTTCATGCCCTGCCTCTAGGGTAGAGTGTGATTCTTGTAGAGTGTTTAGAATTCTCAATGTCTGCACTCATAGTGTTCATAGTTCATTATCAAAGACAGACAACAAAAAGATTAACAGAGCCTGAGTTTCAGACTTACTGTCCAGGTAAAAAGTTGGGTGTAATGGCACACGCTTATAATGCCAATTCTGGAGAGACAGAGACAGGATCCCTGGAGCTTACTGACTAACATGACTGGACTAATGGCAAGACCTAGGTCCTAGTGAGAGATTACAAAATGACTAAGTATCAAAAAGGACAGAAGAACAACACCCGAGGTTAGGTTCCCAGGTATACATGCATACATATCCATGAACACCTGCACACATGTGCACAAGATCATGCACATGCTCACATATAAAGACAGGTAAATGGTATGAAACAAATGAGGTGATGGATCTTGGTGCTGCTGGTAGCAGAGAGAAGGCTTTTATGAATGATCATTCTGATGAGAAATGAGAGACAGAACTAAAATGAGCACTGTGGAAATGGTGTTGCCTGAGCTAAGACCTAAGTCCTTAGTAAGCATAGTAAATATATAAGGCAGTTAAGAAGACCACTCCAGGCATGAAGGAGACAATAGTCCACAACCACAACACAGGTTTTGACCACAAGCAGAAGACATGAAGGAAAGAAACATGCTGAGTTTGAGATTTGGAGACATCAGTTTGGCCTAATGCTGCATGGGCACATGAACCTTGCATGTTGGGGATGTTAATCTACAGGACTTGAAGGATGCTGAGCAGAAGATAACAGTGAGGGAGAAGAAGGAATCCATGATTATGTCTTGGTCTTCTCTACTTGGTTTAAATCAGAATTCTGAGCTATCTATACTTAATTGAAAAGTGAAATCTCTTCCTGCTCTTTTTCTTTGGCTTAACTGTAATTTGATATTATTCAGTTGTATATTAAAAGAGACCTGACTATGAAAGCCTTGGCATCATGTGCAAGTTGTATGTTTTTCAGAGAGAAGGAAATGACCTCCCAGTAATTTTCAAAATTTAATAAACCTGATTTGAGATTTGTGGTGTAATATCCTTATGACTGATGCTCATTCAGTTTTTGTGTATTATTCAGGAATATATTTCAAACACACAGTGAGTAGTTCTATTTCAGGTGGTGCAGCCTGTTTCCACTCTCTAAAACATCTTTCTGTCACAAAGGAGAAGGGTGTTGAATTTATTACAACATAAATAATTCTCGATGCATTGTTGAGCTCCTGGGAACAGAAGTCAAACACACAAAACTCTATAGTGAAAAGCTCAAGAGAAGCTGAGGTCCAGGGGATTCTGGAGTAAAATGACAAAGCAAGAAACCAGAGTTGTAAAGGATCGTGGGTACTCAGGTGTGGGTGTGCTTGCATGTGCTGAAGGCTGGTGGGTGACTGGATGTGGAACCATGCACTCTTCTGGGTTCTGTGTCCTGAAATATTGCTTCAGCTGGCCAGGAAAGCATCAAGGATATTGCTCTGCCATCTCTATATCTTGCTGAAAATTAACCAATCATGTCAATAGTAGGGATGATAATGTTAGCAGCCTTCTCAATTGCCCAGGACCACAATTATTTCAAGAGTCTCTGAAATTTGAATATATGTTGCAGTCAGAGAAACCTCAGCATGGAAATTAACTTGAAGATAAATGAGGTGGCTAGCATCTCATACCTGGTAAAATCTAAGCAGACCTTGTCCAGAGAAAGGTATATCCAAGACAGCTTCTTCTAGGTGTTTGATAATTGTTAGCCAAATTTGAGTTCACCATAAACAGGATACCATAGAAAAGTCAATAGAGAGAGCAAACTATTCACACTCTTGAGAACAAAAAAATATAATGTGCTCACAGATTCTGTCATTAATGATGAAAAAGTAGTATTGCAGAGGCCAAGAATATAGCAAATAAAGTTTTGTTAGAATCCATTTAGTTTTTATTAGATTCATAAAATTAGAAGGTGGTAATATCCCAGCTATATAAAATTACTGAAATTGGCATGTAATGCTGGGGAAGGAGGTGTGTAAATTGATTCAGTCAATCTTGCTGGTTTTTGTAAACTTGTGGAGCATTTGCTCTGGGAAGCAGCATTAATGCTGAGAAAAATGTTGTACTATGCCTTTAATGTGCTTGTGAAGGATGGCTTGAGGGCTGCAATGTGAGCCGTGGCAAACACACAAAAGACCTGAAAAACAACGTGCATGAACAACAGAAGATAAGTGAATTACTATATGCGATAACATAGTCAAAGTATTCATTGGAGACACTGGACTACAGTGACACTCTACATGTGTAGTGACCTTCACTGAAGTGAACCTCAGGAATGATGCTCTCTCCCTCTCCCTCTCCTTCTCTCTCTCTCTCTCTCTCTCTCTCTCTCTCTCTCTCTCTCTCTCTCTCTCTCTCTCTCTCTCTCTCTCTCTCTCACACACACACACACACACACACACACACACACACACACACACACACACACGTGTGTGTGTGTGTGCTCGTGGGTGTATACACAAGTTGACATACTTAAAAAGTGTTCCCAATTAAAAACAGCTCATTTTCTTATACTGGCACGTTTTGGATTGAAAAGTCTTACTGAAGAGAATACTTTTTATAGTGGAATAATAAGGATCAGGAAAAACAGATAGGCTGATAGATGTTTATTCAGGGAGAAATAACTTACAACAGACACAGGTGAACACCAGCAGATTCCCGTCCCAAGGATGTCTTCGGATGCCCTCTGTCTTGGTCCAGCAAGTAAGATTGCTTCCTAGTCCTTCCCTCAGACCTAGTTCCCCCAGGTCACATCTGCACCTTTCTCCATCGCTAATGGGCGTGGTCAGTGCAACAGGTGTGGACAGAGTGAATATCTCGCTACAACTTTTTTTTTTTTAAGACACCTTAGCTTTTACCCTCATTGTGACCCTTACCTTTTATTTTTTCTAATTCATGTTCTGCAGAACACAAGGAAGTGAAAATTATTTCGGGTGCTACTTGAAAGATAAGATTAGTTAGAGGAACTTATTTGTTTGTTTATGGGAGCCAATGGAGTCTATTCTTGAAGATGTTTGACTTGACGTAGCAGAAGAGAAAGTAGTCAGACCCTTTGGAGGAGAGTCCTCAGCATATTTAGTCAGGTGGTAAGGTTATGAGTCATCTGGTTTAGGTGTTGCTTTATGCTAGGAGCTAGGCCACAGGTGCACCTTCTTAGTCACAGGTGGGCAGAGCAGACCCTCTCCATCACTCTGGTTTCAAACTTACCTAGGCAAGCTTTGGTGAAGAGTAAGTAGGCTTTGACCAAGTTCCACCTTGCTCCACCAGAGCGAGCTCAGAGCATTTTGATGCCCATATAACATACTGACTATGGTGAAGCTTCCTGTGCCACTACTCTGGGTTTCTGTTTTGCTTAAGCATGATTCCCTTTTAATAGTTGAAATAAGGAAAGGCGGGTGTTTATAACAAAGCCTAGAAATGATGTGAAGAGAATAAGGTATGTTTTACTGTACCTTAGTTTGCGTGTTACTTTTATTTTTAAATTTTGTCATGAAGAGAAGCACAAGCTATGTATGGAAGTCAGAGAACACATTATAGGAATTCTTTCTTTTTTTTCTACAATGTGAATTCCCAGGCTTGAACTCAGGCTGTCTAGTGCTCTTACCCACACCCTCTGAGTCATCTTTTTGACATACTTATTTAATTATTGTGTGATGGGTTCATCAAAGTATACATTTGATGGTCAGAGGACACCCTTCAGGTTTTCTCTTTCTACCATATGGGTCCCAGAGATTGAACTCGAAGCTTTGCAGCAAGCATCGATACTTGCGAAGACCTCACATGGACACAAAATGTGTTTTCATATATCATGTTATTTCCATTACAAATGATTGCACCTAAAGTTAATAAAAATATTTGAATTCAGATATATTTCATTACAAAAATAAGTAATTTAAAGAAAACAACTGTTCTACATGAATCTAGTATGTGACACTCCATTCTAGTCTGCCTGTTCATTGTGTTTCTGTCATGGTGGCAACTGTTAGAACTTAGACACAATCTCAAAGAGGCTGAAATTCTTTTCAGCACCCTGTACTTGGTAAGTATTCACTTTAGTACATATTGTTTTAGTTCTTCAGAGATTCTCACTGTGGCAAGACTTGCTCCATTCTCTTTAGTATACGGATTAAGACAATCCAATAACATGCAGTATTTCCTGACCACTCCAGTGTAGAAAAGCCTGCTCTAACTTCTTTACCTCTCTTGTTTCTTCAGGACAGCTTTCCCGCAAGATTTGGAGGAATTCATTTCGTCAATCAGCCTTGGTATATCCATGCCCTGTACACTGTGATTCGGCCTTTCCTGAAGGAGAAAACTCGTAAAAGGGTAAGTTTGCTTTTTTTTGTTTTAAAATCTGATATCTGTCCCATCCATATTCGATGAGTTAGGATGTACATTTCGATTGTTTAATGTCAGCCGTGATAGAATTTCTTTAATCTTGTCATGCTAGACATTTACAGACTTTTAGAGAGCTCATAATCTCTCTAAATTCTCAACAATGTTTTATGAACAGGGCATTTAAAAGCAAGCTTTCCTACTGTCTCACCAAATAATGAAACATGTTTGTATCTTCACTCATATTACAGTCTCACTATAAACCTCAGAAAACTCTGCTATATTATTTCATTATTGTTGGCACTCTTAATTTCAAGTAAGATCTATACATGAGTTGTTATTTTATTTATTGACAAATGAATTCTTGTTATTTCACAATATTTACTGACATAAGTACATTTTTCAGAATTTGATGTATTTGTGTAGTGACAGTCATGATCCATCAGACATTTCAATAATAATGCTGGTGTGTTGAAGTTTAAATATTTCTCTAAATACATGTTATATGAATTTACTCAAGATTGAGTATCATCATACAAGTATGGTAATAAATGTACTTGAAGAAAAATCATGATTTTTCTGGAAATACAATAATTATTTAAAGCATTTAGTGCTAGCACTATAGTACATGCTAAATTGAATAGGCATGTTTATTAGCATAAATTTTAAAATAAATTTAGTTGTACATTATTTCAGTTATTCATTTAACAGCTCTGTAAAGTATATTTAAATATTGCTCACCTATCTACTATTTAAACATACATATATATATATATATATTACGACCAGTTCAAATAAGGCTAAACATATTCATCTCCTTTAAAAATTAATGTTTCTTTGTGGTGAAGACCTTCCAAATCTTTTCTGTTGCTTTAAAAAATACAGTGACTACCATTATCTAGAGTAATCGTACTTATTTTTTTTTTACCCAGCTGTGTCTTGGATATCTTGTACTCACAGACCAACCTATTCCTATCTCTTCTTTGCCAGTCTCTGATTACTGATTTTATGCTGAACTTTGAAAAGTAAATTTAGTAAACACGGTCTCCTATTTCCGAGCCGAGGAAGGAAGTCTGTGGATGGATAAGCAACTTGCTTCCTCACAGATGCAGCTGGGAAGTTATAGAACCAGTATATGCCCTCAAAGCTCCCAGTTCTGTTCACCTCTGCGTGCTAACCACCACCAGATGATTAGTGACACTGTAAAATACACTCACCTCTAAACCTGTGCAGGTGACAATAGTGTTGTGAGACTCGGTGATTAAGCACTTCGTGTCTTCCAGTGTTGCAGAGTCCTCATTCTGAGCATAAAAACGCAGTAATTACATGTTCGCATCGAGCATTAGTGAGCAGAGGGTTGACTGTGTATGAATTTGTTAAAAACATTCCAGTCATTCAGGAGGAAGAACTCCGCAAACAACTGTAATTTATACTAAGAGTTGTTTCTACCGCTAAGCATGAAATTATGCATACTTTAGTGTTCAAAAATATAATGAAGTGCTTCACAAATGCACCTCCAAGCTTTGTTCCACGAAATACTAATCAGGTTGTTCAAAACATCTGCTGGGGATTTTAGCACAAATTCCACTTAACGTGTGTTCCCTCTTGCTACATGCTGTTCTCAATGCATTATGTGTGTTTCATTTAATAATTACAACAATACTTTAGAGTAAGTCATTTTTTTTTTCATTTTATAGGCTGGAAAGAAAACTTAGAAGGTTAAACAACACGCCATATATTGCTGTTAGTAGATAGAAGAGCTAGAGTTTCAGGCTTATTTGGAAAATTCCATGGAGAGGAGATAGGAAATAAGTCTTAGATAGGCATGTGTCTAAGCCATTGAACAAAAGCAAATAGAGTAGAAAATCTGGAGAATGAGCTTTGTGGGGAGGTAGTGAGGGGCAAGATTAAAGGAAATGGTTCATTAGATCTTAGGTGGTCTTGGCTAGCATGGCAAGTGCTTTGATATTCAAGCAGTCTCATTGTGACCTGATATACCATGATCCCGCTTCCTTGAATGCATTGCTAGCCAGATGGAAGGAAGGCAACTGAACTCCACAATTTTAATAAAATTTACAAGACTTGGCAATCTTCATTTGAGCTAATGAAAGGTTAAATTCCTTTAACTTTTACTTATATAATGAACACGTATGACAAAGATATTTTATTCTTACTGGCATTACAAGTGATACTCTGTCATTACACAAATACCTCATAGTGCTGGTGTTGTAAATACATCTTCTGAGAAATCTACTGGGGGAAAAAAAATAACCCCAAACCTAGAGATCACTGGAAGTCTTCCTGTGTAGACCCAGGTGTATAAGAAATGACCATTCATTTTCCCAAATGAAGTTAAATGTCAACACGACAGAACGGTGAAGATTCCTGTGCTCATTGTTATGAATCCCCTTCTCATAATTTTATCAATGCCTGGGGTTTTCATACCAAGATGCCAATCCATCATAACCAATGCCTATGGTTGATCTCATGGTTAAATGTGATGTTAGTTTCTGGAGTTAGGTTTTTTTTTTTATTATGATTTTTTTCTTGTTTTGCTTCTACATTGCCAGCCAAATAAAGTCCTTGCTGCTGACTGTGGATATCAGGGGCTTAGCTTCATCTCATCACCCCACTGCAGCCTTGAGCAAACCTCTGCTTATGGTTTTACCACCCTGGAAAGAGTGACAAGGTGCTGGGTTCTCCATTAAGCAGCACACATTTTTATCTCTTTCTCAACACAGTGGGCTCTGCCTTCTAAACTTTATTGATTCTCAGATTTATGCCTTGTTCCTTTCTCTTTCCAGTAACCTGATATAGTTTATTTAATGAGTAAATGGCACATGGAAATAAAACTAAAAAAAAAAAACAATTTTTCGAGTAATTCTTAGTATTGTGAAGTACAATGAAGCAAAAGAACCCATAAGGATCAGATATCATTCACAAGATAACAAAAGAGCAAAAACAAAATGAAAGAAAAAGAGAAAACAAATCAATAGTGAAACTTCAATAGATGCTCTTATTGCAGAATTATTTAAGACAAAAAAACCCTAAGAGCAAACATTTCCCAGTTGAGCAGTCATGGTGCATTTTTGATGCCCAAGTCAGAGGATCAGTTCACACCTGAAGTTCTGAAGGAGCATCTTTTTAGGCTATTAATTAATTGTGGGTTTTGAGAAATAGTAATTTGATAGTTTATAAATCTTCAAATTTATACACACACACACACACACACACACACACACACACCACTAAATACATTAAAGGGTATGTTAGCAGGTGAATGGTGTTAAAAACACATGATATAGGGGAATTTAAAGTATTCCCTGGTGAAGGACTTCATACAAAGGGTACTTTCAAGCAAATATTACAGAATAGTAGGTCGTGAATATGTTAAGAAATATCCAGGAAGAAGAAACATCCAGTACAGATATTCTGAGACAGTGTTGGGAAGTGGATTTAAAAGACTAATCTTGGAGGAAGCATAGGGCCATATAGGGTTTGCTCATTGCAGTGAATAGAGCAGCCAATGGTGAATTGTGTTCAGAATGAGGGGATCTGGTGCATGTGTTGTCATGGCATTCTACTTGCCATATTGAGAGCATTCTGAAGGAACAAGAGTGGCAGTACGATGAAAACCCAGGGGACGTGAGCTGTGGCATAATATAGAGGAAGGTGGCTTTAGTTAGGGCTGTGGCTGCCCTGAGTGGTAGAACAAAAGGTAATTCTGGACACCTTGGAATGTGCAAGAAGTAAAATTTGGTTCATACAAAAAGGGTAACTAAACCTTTACTGATGCTTAGAATAAGTAGAAGCAGTTTGAGTGGGTAAGATTTTTGAGGTCAGTTTTGGATCTTTTGAATTCTAGGTACCCACTGAACATTAAAGTGAAGTGTCATTTAGAGAGAATGTGGAAGTTCAAATATAGAGTTCAAGACTAAGCTCTGGATCCAAGACAGGTTTATGGAGTATAGTTAGTGTCATATATCTGCAGAATGAATAAAGTCAACAATGACGGTAGTTCTATAATCATCATCATCATCATCATCATCATCATCATCATCATCATCATCATCTGGCTAAAAAGTAGAGTTTCCCTGGGCATAGTAGAACGTGAGAGGCCAAGGAAGGTGGATCTTTGTGAGGACAAACCCAGGCTGGTCTACATAATGAACATAATGGATTTAAGGCCAAGCAGACTATATAGTGAGAGCATGTGTTTAAAAAAAAGTTGGAGTTATCAGAAAAAAGACTGTAGTTCTGCTGTGGGTTGGGGGAAAGTGACATGAGAATTGGACATTAGTTCCTCAAGGAGAACAAAACTGACAGAAGGCGAATTCATGTTTTGTTAAGAGATCAGGTAGCTATGGACTGGACTTAGGAAATGTTAGAGAAGAGTATTTGGACAATGAATAGAAACAACTTGTCTTGCGAGTTCTGCTGTTAAAGGAGAATTAAAGCTAAGATAAGAACCAAAGAGCCAAGAGAGATTTTATGCATCTCTTTGCAAGGTATTAAAGATAGCAAGTAGTTTTTTTTTTCTCAGATGGGAAAGAGAGGTTGATGTTTTAATATGAGAAAAACAAGGGAAAATTGCTGGGAAATAAAACTGAGTTGAGGGAAGGGAATGGATTTTGGGATTTTGTTTTGCGGGTGTAATAGTTAGTCTGTGGGCTTTACACTGTCTCTGTTCTAATGGTAAGGTGGAACCCACAGGCACAGATGCTGGTGGGTGGACCTCAGCTGGCTGCCCTATTTCCACAGTGAGAGTGGAATCAAGGCCAATGCTGAAAATGATGCTGAGGGAGGAGGTAGTAGAGACTTCCAGAATGTATTGCTCTAAGGATTGTTTTTAACCACAACACCTTCGTGACTTGATGCAGGATTCTGCTATGATGAAACATAGCAGAGTTTTCAGAGTTAGATAGCTGGTGCAATGAAGGTTTTGAAACTTTGATTTTTTTTTAGAGGAAATATTTTTGACTGAATAATATTGGTATGTGTGTGTTTTTCATGCATACATACATTAGACTGGAGGAATAGCTCAGCCGTTAAAGGCTAGGCTCACAACCATACATACATACATACATACATGCATGCATACACACATACATACATACACACACACACACACACACACACACACACACACACACACACAAGTGCACACACACAGAGGATGTGTGGTCTTTAACTGCAGTGGCAATGTGTTATATTTTTAATTAACCAGGTGGGGCAGATGGCATCTTCCAACACTATACTTATTTATTAACGAATCTGTTTGTTCTATGAACTGGCCAATGGTATCTGTTTTTCATCTACTGTAATTTGTTAAAAATAATAGTTGATTGGTAACTTGCATCTCTCAGAGTTTACCTGATGATAAAGATATATTTTCCTATATATTTACATCTGTGGATTCTAAAAATACAGAAAACAAACATGAATGTGTTAGTTAACCTGTTTATCTTGAACCCAAAATGTGAAATTAAGTTACTTATAAATTTATACTTTTAAAATAAATATAGAAAGTTGAATAGAATGTTGATGATGCTTTTTGATCAACCTATAATTTCGTGATGATAGATATCAAATAGAAGAAGAAGCAAGTTACAGTTACAAAATTTCTTATTCTCAGATTGGGAATGGAAGGTTGATACTGCAAACTGATACTGCAAACTTGATTATGAAGGAAGACTCGAGAGCAATAACATACTTATCTTTTTTAACTTTATTTTGTTATTTCATTGACAATTCCTGATGGTTTACCCGGGTTTTCTAATTCCAGCATCAGGAAGAATAGTAATTAAATTCTTAGTTAACTGTGAACTCTGTTAACTACAAAAATTAACTATTGGTCTGGTATGATGTAACCCAAAGAAGGCAAGCAGAAATTGGGCCAGAGGCGGCCCATACTCACCTCTTCCATGAGCGGGGGCAGGACTCTTTCTTTTACATTTTTAAAATTTGATATTTGACTATTTCATACATGTGTATCCACATAGGCATAAAACTATATATAGGTACATATAGTATATTCTAGTCACTGTCACCCATCTTCTTTTGATCTTTTCACCCCATTACAACCTCACCTCACTATTCACTGAGTTGAACTAGGGCCTATTTGTGACCATGGGTTTGGAGTTATCCACTGCAGCCTTATGGTCTCTTAAGTGGACATACAATGTTGATTCTTGTCCCAGAGCCCATTTCTGTCTAACAGCTCAGCAGGGAAGGTTAGGGTCCTTTGAGCATCTCCCCAGCCCGTGACTGACTGTTGGCAGACCCAGTCTTCTACAGACCTACTGCAATGCAACTGCAGCTAGTGTGAAATCATAACTGCATTGACTGTGCCATCTCCAGAAGAAATCATTCTTTCAAGCCCTCTCTTCCACTGGTAATATAGTGTTACAGATGTAGGAGTAACAAACAACTTTCTGATTGAAATTTAAGCCTGCTTTATAAAACAGAATTCATACCTGCTACTATATACCAAAAATCTGTGTCTGGCCAGTTCATGGTCCTTAAAGGAGAACCTAATATTGAAATTCTACAAAATGAACATAGTAATACACTTCCCCTTTAACGTCTTGACTTTCATAATCACAGATTGATGGATGCATCTCTCTGCCAATGGATTTTCACTTGGTTTACAAAGGAGACATGAATTTCTTCTGTGAACCATGTCTCAAAACTGATCTAAGAGCAAATGATTACCCTCATAACAGTTGTGTTATTATTGTACCAGTAGGCACATATTGCTTGGCAGGTTAGTAGTACAGTTCATAAGTTAGCTGTTAGGTAAGACTGCTCCCCCAACAGTATGCACAGCACCTTCAGAAACTATGAAAGCTAGCTAACAGGAAGTTCCCAGCTTAATTCCTGCTCTCTTTGTCTATATCTTAAAACTATGGTGTGTGATGTATCTGTTAAAAGACTTACTAATAGACATGAATATTCGCTATTAACTACTGAAAATGGGTTATTATCCACTATTATAATCTTATTTCAGATGAATTTTTGTTATATCAACACATTAGTTAGTAATGTTTAAATATGTGTAATGTTGAAAACATTTAAAATAGAAGACTTTTAATGATTATTAATAAAAGTATAGAAGGGGGTAGCAATTGAAGTAGAAAATAATTGAGATTGTACTTGAATTTATCTTCAGGTAAATAAAGAAAAACTCCATGTAGACAATAATACCAATAATTTAAGTATACATAGCAAGTTGTTCCTATAATTCACTGTTCTATTTTCAGTCGATTTGGTCAATGAATATGGAAACCTCTAGGACAGAGAATGTTGGCAGTAATGCAGATCATGTGTCTTTGGGACGTGGGCATCACTCAGCTTTTTCTTATGAGGATGCTAATCTACTTTTCTTTACAGCATCCACTTCAAATTATAGAGTTACAATAGAGTAGTTCCTATATTCTTATTTTTACTGAAAACAATAAAGAGAAATAGAGATGGATGCACCTTTGTAACTTGGTCAGCTCTGGAATTGATGAGTCCCTCATGAGAAAACATTGATTCAACAGCATTTGTTATGTATATCACCAGGTTTGTACAGCTAACGCCAAGGAGATGTGGAGCTTAGAATATTCTGTTCATGGTCCTAACAAAGAAGCAGAAAATCAAACTTGTGGTTCTAGATCTTTAGCCATGAAACTAAATATCTTCCAGAAACTAAATATCATGCCCCTTAGGATTATCATATGAAATGCTACATAATGGTTCAATGTTGTCTACTTCATAGAATAGAGGAAAGAGTTAAATATTGTGAGAAACATAAATCTGTTTTGTTTGCTTTTCTAGTTTCACCCATTCCCAACAGTCTCTGGATGGTATTAGTTTTCTCTATGTGTTTCTTTCCTACTTCTCGCCTTGTATTTATAGATATTTTTGCACGGCAACAACCTGAACAGTCTACACCAACTAATTCATCCTGAGATCCTGCCTTCTGAGTTTGGGGGAATGTTGCCCCCATATGACATGGGGACATGGGCAAGAACCCTGCTAGACCATGAGTATGATGATGACAGCGAGTATAATGTGGACTCCTATAGTATGCCTGTGAAAGAAGTAGAAAAGGAACTCTCTCCAAAATCCATGAAGAGGTATGCTACAGATCAACTGGGGAGTTGGTGAAGCTCCTGGGGCGGGGGAAGACACACTGAATTTGACTTCCTTTTCATTTTGTGTACCTTTTTTCTTTTCTGATAGCATTTTAAAGTCTTGCTGTGACAATAACTTTTTTTTTTAAGTACATGAAAGTCCAATTAATTACTTGGGAAAATGTCATATGGGGGTTGTCTATATACATACAAGTTACACACACACACACACACACACACACACACACACACACACACTTTCAAACACTTCATTCAAACTTGTGTAACCTGTTCAATGTCTCTGCTCAATCTTTGTCTAAAGGTAGCCATTTCTATGCCAACCACTGTATCCTTACACATTTAATCATCGTAAGGTTCATTACTATGTTAGAGTCCATCTTCCTGTTTTGACTCATAATGCTTTCCTTATGCGTCTTTCAGTTAGTGGGTAAGGGAATTGCAGGTGCATGCTTGCATAACTGGCTCTGCCTCTCAATCCTGTAGCAAATGCTATGACTTTGATTCCTGGACTTCCTCAGGCCCCAGCTAACAGATAAGGCGAGTCTAGTCATCACCCACGAGAGTGTGTGGTTCCCAGGCCTTGCTACCTCTAGGAAGATGCACACATTTCACTTGGCATGCTAAACCCTATCTTGCATCTTTTCCTCATGAAAGCTTTGGTTAAAGCATCCATTCAGGTAGTGGTCCTAAAGAGTGAGTCTCCTCCTTCCTTCCCCCTTTCTCTCTCTTGTACTTCCCCTTTCCTGTCTCTATTTGTCTCTCTGTCTCTGTCTCTCTCCCTGTATCTCATGTGTCTGAGCATGCAATTTGTTTTTGTGTGATAATGGTGATGATGTTTTCTCACTACAGGCAACTACACAACTCCTGAAAGTAAAGGGAAAGGGAAGTAAAGGGAAAATTTGCTGCTATCTATCATTTCCTTACTTGCTACCGAATATGTCTTTAAACTGGCCTTAGGTTTATTGGCTCCCTTCACTTGGCAGCTGTATACAATAATTACCAGTAAACCCAAAGGTTCATAGACTCCTGAAATGATAGGTCATAGGGTTCTGAGTTGCCTTCAAAGTCTGCATATGTACACCTAAATGTGTGTATTTACATGGCATTTCTTCAACTCTAAAAGGGTTCCTGAAACAAAATCTTGAAAAGCAATTGCTCCTGGATAATTATCACCCACAAAAATAATAATTCTACTAACAATCCTTATTAAACTCTAACATTTACTACGTATTTATCATACAATAGCTTTTGATGGTGTGCCTTTTAGTTCTCAGAAAACTTACTAAAATACTGTATTCTCAGTGCTTTTCATAGTCCCTGTGTGTGTGCGTGTGCGTGTGCGTGTGCGTGCGTGCGTGCGTGCGTGCGTGCGTGTGTGTGTGTGTGTGTGTGTGTGTGTGTGTGTGTGTGTGGTGAACAGGGCTCATCTGGAGATTTTTCAGGTTGTTGACAAAAAGCCCATCTACCCTTTTATGACCCTGTGACACCAGTGTCCTCTCTGGCCCTTAGTTTCTCTTATAACCATTGAGAAAGGTTTTCCCTCTGCCATTCCTCCTGTGACAGTTTCAATCACACAGTCCCACACATTTCTTTCTTCAGTCACTTCACCTCCATCACACTGTTATCATTTCCCTTCCCAAGAATTCCCTAATTGCCCTCTTAAATCCCATAGTTCCCTCATTCCCCTCCCCTCATTTATGATTCATATGGGAATCCAAATATCCTGTAAAAATGTAATTTAGGTCACTACACAACTCCCATTTAAATTTCAAATGACTGAGGGCTGTATCCTGAATACCAACACATGACGACTTAACGAGCCTCTGTATCATCTAGCCCTGGCTACAATTCTCCACTGGGTTACCACAACATCTTCCTCTCCTACCTTCAGCTGCTGTAGTTTTCTCTCTGCTCTGAAATTTCTCCAGCTAGTCTCTCTCGAAAGCTTTTACTTGTCATCTCTGACACAAGTTCTCTTTCCATGGCTGGGACCCATCCAAGGTCCTCCTCCAAAGTGTCTTTATCCCCCATACTACCACCAAGCCAAGCGTTTCTAAGTGCTAATTATTCTAGTCATTTCGTATCAATCACTGTCCTTTAAAAATATTTTTCTGGTGTCATTTAGCAATGCTGTGAAATGACTTGGGCTAGTTTGATATGTCCTCTATAGTATGAACTCTATGGAGATCATGGTGGCTGTATTTGTTCCGTTCTCTGAAACTCTTGTTCCTGGAGGAAGGCTATCTCCAAGGTGGCCCACTACATGCTGCTGAGTGCAAGACTGGACTGTTCTCTGTCTTTTAACGGCTACCTAAAGTCAGTATTCATAACTAATAGGCAACATCTCAACCTACAGTGACTAGTGCTGTCTGTGTTTCTTGTGTGGACTTTGTTAGTTTCTATTCAGGTTATCAGTAGTTGTTGTGCAAGAAGTCACAGCGCATTGCTGACTCGTATTGAAATTGTTGCTTAAATGGAGCCAACATTTCCCCACTGACAATTCTGAAAATTGTAATGCCTGAGAAAACAAAGCAGCAATTTAATTCCAATTTAGGTGATATATTTTATATTCTTAAAATGTCAGATTCTATTCAAACTGAAAATAATGCATTGTGTATCTGCGTGTGTGTTTAACAGAATATTATGACAAATACAAATAGTTTAGTTGTGGACTTTTTGTAGTAGCTTTGGCATTTACTTTTGGGAAATGATTAAGACAGTTCAAAGTCTGAATCGTAGATGTAGTTTATGATTTTCTGTTTTCTGTGAAGAATTAATTTCCTATTTTTCTTGTTGCTCTTTGAATGCTTAATGCCACTATTATTGTGTGAAAATTCAGTTGTTAGAAATTGAGACATTAAAATCTGACTGTGCATCTTACCCTGTGATTCTCAATTCTCCCTCCCGTCTTCTCTCTGTCTTCTTTTCCTCCTGTTCTCTTCATTCATTTTGTCTCTTACCCATGAGGACACAGAGAAACATCGAAAAGTTTAATTGGCATGTTTTTAAATATCCAGTGCCTCTTTAACACTCAGATAAAGTGAAATTTATCTAAGAAACCAACTCCCTACTTAAAAAAATGTTCCCGTTTTTATTTCCTTTTTTGGAACAGTATTGTTTATTTAAATAAATAAGTCATTTTGTTGGTGAATCTTGCACCCCTTAAAAATATAATTAGTTCCATCACATTCTTTTTTATTAGTATGTGCAATTGTAATTTAGCTGAGAGTCTTCCTATTCAGGAGTTAATGAAGTCTGCTAAGAGGCACATTGCTACAGCAAAAGGCAATTGGCTAGAATGCAGCAGAGTGGGAGAATTCATTACCAGGGAGGGCTCTGAAAGGGCAGCTGCTTCTTAATGCCAGAGCCATTAAAACGGCATCTTCCTGCCACAATATTAGCATGTGTCGTTGTTTTCCCTTCTTTCCATTCTCATGTGGTTTCCTAATGATGAACCTTATATAATTTCACCTTGATATCAAAAGCATGTACATACATGGGGTTTTCAAATTGTGTGCTTTCCTAATTATAGACTCTTTTTATACAAATAAGCATTTTTATTTTAAATGTCTTTAAACATTTCTTAAAGTGTTCGAACATATGGTTTATTTTATTTGGATTTTCTAGTGGGGAACTTAACAAAGTTACGATCAAATTCTGATTTTTTGTTGTTGGTGGTGATGTAATAAAATTGACAGATGATAAAGAAATGGTTTATAATTATTTTGAATATGTTTTATAGATTGTTTGAAAGCAGGGATTAAGCCTCTTACTGATCATCAAAAGCATCTACCTATTAGTTTATTTTTCTGTCCTGAAATGCTTTATCAGAAAATATCTGTTCTCTATTAGAAAATCCCAGTATCTCAAAGATACTCAGCTGCCAGGAGAACATTAATGCCATTATCTTCTACTTAGAATCTCTTGCTGCTCACAACCCGGGAAGCACCAGAGGGGATTGTTTGCTCACTCTGATGCCAAACTCTGAATGTGTGATAGCCACAGCTCATAAATCCCTGGATGTGGGGGAAGAGACTTCATGGCCCTGAGAGAAGCAGTGGTACAGAAAAGACAGAGGACAATGTCATGTGGGTAACTCTGGGTGCTAACTCGTTGTCCCTGGCTTTACTCTTCCCAGATCGCAATCAGTAGTGGACCCCACAGCACTAAAGCGCATGGATAGAAGTGAAGAAGAAAACACACAGCCTTTACTTTCTCTGGACTAAGAACTTCTCCACCTCCGCCTCATGGATTAGATGGGAGGTACTGGCTTTCAGCAACTGGGACAGCGCTGTGGCATTTACCTGCTGGAAAACCTTATTCATGTTAATGTAGCATAATGCATAAGGCATCTGGCTTTCACATTTGCCTAAACCATGGGTGCCCCGGGCTAGATTTTAAAAAGTCAATAATTTATTCTGTAAGTGCCAAGTTCTTTGTAAACACAATGTAGACTTCACATCAAGTTTGTAAATTTTGGTAGTAATTTAATTTGGGAAAGATTGACTCACAAGTTTGAGCCAGTGAAACGGACCATACTAAGAAGCATAAAGACACATACACAATTAAATTTAATTATGTGTATCCATGTTTCCTATGAAGCCATATTTCTGCTTTCATAGTGAATTGTTTCATTGCCTTTCTCTGAAACACTGTCAATATTCAAGCATACTTTGGGCATGGTTAACAGTTATTCCAGGAAGTTGTTATGATTAATGTTTTCCTGTTTAGTGGTTTTCATTTCAGAGGAAGCATTCTAGAACCATCCCTGACTGCATTCTGAAGAAAAAGAGTAGATGATGAGCTGGCGAACAAAACATCTTGCACTCTTCTCTGTTGTTTGACTCAGAGTCTTGCAAGAAAATGTGTTTCCCCACCCAAGATGTGGAATTCTGATAAAGAATGGATATTTGTTGATACTGCTGTCTTCACAATGTTCGCTTTGCTTAAGTGTCTCATTGTAATCCTTGTCTGGTGTACTATAGAACGTTTTCATTCAAAATTCCCTGACCAAGAAGATGAGAATTAGTTCCTGAGTAATTTTGACAGCCAATTATGAACATAAAGTTTATCTCTTGCAGATAGGGGCCTAATTTCAAATAATTGTGCACTTGTTGAAAAATATAAATATTCACACACCACATATATATTTTTATTGAGTTCTAATAAATTCTTGAGATGTCATGGAAAAATGACTGTCAGTGTAGTAAATAATAATGAGAATGTGAGATAGACTTCAGGGTACCTATTCAAGGAATTCCAATATATCCTAAAATGAAATATTGAGTATGTAGCACCTTACTGAATGTAGTTTGTGCCCCTTTAAGACACAACAAATCTCAGTATAGGATAGATACCAGGCCAAGAAAAGCAAGATTTTTTTCTTAAATATTTTCTTAAATACAAATTAATTATATTGTTATTTTATGCTCACATTTTCTTTTGAGAAAATATTAAAACTTTATGGCATCTGACAAATACAATCAGAGTGTTGGAGAGCATCTAAGACAGCATATAACAGTGTAAGTCAAGACTCAAACTTGTATATAATTTAAAGTTTTATATCATAAATTGTATAACTATAGCCTATGTTAACCATCTTAATTTAAATTTCAAATTCATGTGTAGAAAGGCAAGATTTTTATCACTCTCCTGGCACAATGAATCTTGAAATTGAGAATTTACCATTATTCTTTCAAAAAGAAAAGGACTCCTACAACTTTTGAAAACTAGTATATGGAAAGGCAAATAACAGTCTCGCCATACACATTGCCCAAAAACTTTAAAAATTATGTAGCCCAAAATATCAAAATTCAATCAACACACCAGACTGCAGCAACATGGGTTGACTAATGTTATAAAATTACAAAGATCATGAATTTTTGAAATATACTTTATACTTCTAAAGATACTTTAGCAATGACAACCTTCAGTTGTGTGTAGAATAATAGTGATGGTCTGGGTACACTGTTTGTCCTTGTGACAGAGATTGAAATGAAATGGTGAATAAACACTAGGGCAATTATATTACATAATAACTGGTGCACCAATAATTTATATTTGTGCTTTGGTCTACCTGACATACATTCTATAGCCCCGAACTTCCCTCATGTTGTAAATATGCATCAGGCAGAAGTCATTGAAATAAAATAAGAATAATATAAGCATAGGCAACAAATATAAATGATCTTAACATTCATTATTTGTTGACAGTTTTCAGAGGTCTACCAGCTTTCAGATGTCATCCAGCATGGCCAGCATCCTTCTCCTACCATAGAGTCACTGTCACATAAAAATAACTAGTATCTTCTACACTCTCCCCTAATACCATTTTTGGAAAATTATTATTGGCATTGCCAAGCGTCTGCTCCTCTTTAAATGAGCAACTGAAAGTTGGCTAGATGATGTACAATATTTTTTAAAAAAATGAATGAACAAATTAAAACAATGATGCCTTTTGATTTTCTAGCAATGGTTTTGAAGCTGCTTAGTCAAGGGGTATTTACTCAAATTTATAAATTTTGCCTTCAGCACCAGCTAAAGCAGTGTTTAGGCAAAAATTCCCTATTGTATGTTTTACATCATGTAGCAGTGTTTATGGTACATGCTCCAGTAAATAAGCATTGCCAGGGTTCTTTCACACTAGATGGTTTTGATGGATTCTCTTCTACTTTGAATCCTATATTTTGCCATTAAAATTTTCTCATTGCTTGACATTTATGAGCTTTTACAAAATACCACACCAATCTGGAATAGTCCAATTTACTACTGTTCTCTACTTTTAAAGAAACCGTGCTGGGCAGGAACCCAGTCCTGAGTGTGCAGACAGGTGCTCTACCTCTGAGCTGTAAGCCAAATTCCCATTCATTTTTTTCACTTTGTCTGTCCCGTCTTTTTATTCTTTCAGTTGTTTCAAGAACAGTTGCTTAAAAACTGGCTTAAAAATAAAGAACTCTTGTCATGTTCTCAGCAACACATTTTGGTGGCTACTATATAAGATAACATCACAACATAGACACTAGGGAATATGAAGAAGTGCCTCTTTAAAAATAGAATAAAGCATCAGTAATGACATACCCAGTTTATTTGCACTCTCTTCCTAAATACTTTTCAGTATTGTAAGAATAACTTGTAAATGTCTTTTGAAGAAGGATATCGATGGGTGTGGTTTGACAATTTTCATACAGTATTGTTTGTTGTGCAAGATCAATGCAGTAACATCAATCCATGCTATTTAAAACAGAGCACTATGTTAAAACAGTATAAAGGTAGAGTTCTTCAAGCAAATTGTTGAAATGGGTATGCATGATTTTATTTCAGCAATAGTTTGCATTTGTGTGGGGAGAAGCATTCCATAAGCCATTTCATAGAAAACGCTTGTTTACAATATTAAAATTCTCATATCCCTAAAGAATAAAAAACATGTAAGATGTTCTCGTTAATATGAGTATGCAGGTCACACAGTTAAACTAAGCATTTAGTGTTTCTGTAACATTCATAAGGGAACAGAATGGATTCTATAGCACCACGAACAGGGGGCTCATTTTAGACTTCATGTTACAAGGAAATCTTTAGAGCCATGGCTCTAAAGGCTGTTTATATTTCGATATACAACTTCAAGTTTATCACCAGACCTGTGGTCCTTTAAGGATATTTTATTAAGGAGATATTCTGAGAGACTTAATACTTATGCTGCTTTATTAAAACATCCTGGTTGGGTTGTTTCATAGCATCTCGTTGCTTCTGTCGTTGAGTGCATATTTACTAATGATCCCTTAGGAAGAAGTTGCCCTGGACCATTTGAGAAAGATTTTCAACACACCCAGTAAAATGACCCAAATCCCAGCATATGCTATTTCAACATTTAGATGATTATGGTTTTTCCCCTTGACATCAGTAGGGCACAGACAGACATTCCAGTTTAGACCTGTTATGTGCGCAAGAGGCCTGAAATAACTGTGTTTTCTCGAAACATTTGAGGCTGCCATAGGAAGAGGCACACATGGGGGAAATAGACTTTTCTTGTATTCAACTGAGGAAAATAGCTTCTCGTATCCTATTGTAACGATTGGTGATTGCTCAGCACTTTAGATTGGGTGGATACATAGAAATGCAAGCAGCCTTTGGCTTTGTGGCATTATTCATTGCCTTTACGGTTGGGAGAAGAGCTTTCAGGCTTCCAAGATTTTAGTTTATAAAAAACTGGAGGTTAGTTAGTGCCATGCATAATGCTAGGAAGTTTTTTTATTTGAGAAATATGGGGAGGAATCCACCTAGACTGTAGGAAAGTCATAAAACTGCATTTCTTTGTAGTGAAATTGGACCCTTTTGCTCAAAGGAGTAGAAGTATCACTGTAGAGATGAAAAAGAAACCAAATAGTCATGCACTTTATTTACTTCACATCAAGGGTTAGGAAATGCTGACAGTGTAGGGGTTTGTCAGGGCTTGACATAGTTTCAGGTCTCCATGCAAATATTTCCGTCCTTTATGAGAATTCTTGATTATGTAAGCATTACCTTGTGAGTAAAATAGACCTAGAGAAAACCTAACAAAAAATTTAACAACATCTTAAGCATGGACCAGTCCTCAGCTATTTTGAAAAATCTCAATGATCTAAATCCATAACTGATTTACTATCACAGGTCCAAGCCATTGTTTTACTTCTGATCTTGTTTTGTTTTAGATTTTTTTTTGTGTGTCATTGCATGATGTTTTCTAGTTGCAAGTTTTTATAATAAACTTAACAAATAAATTTTAAAAGCTAAAAATATACATTTTGTCTCCAAAGTTCCAATAATATCTAAGACAAGATTACACAAGTGTTTCAAAAGTACAAAACACCATATTATTTGGCTTAAATGTAATAAATATTGCTTTATACATTGTTTGTGGTCCATTACACATTATTTGCTATTTGATCTCTTGAGGGAGTTCTTTGTGGCAAAGCATTATGGTTATACATATCTCTTACATTCTAATAGACTAGAATTTCTGCTGGACTTCACGAAGCTATTAATATTCTTGAGGTTACTGAAGATTTACAGATGCTATCCTACTGTGTCCTCAGCCTGTGTGTTAATTTTCTTTTAAGATAACAATGTAACAATCAACCTTACTTGCCTTGGAATTTCCATGGAATCAACTTTTCCAATCCAAGATAATGCATAGCTGTGATTTAATTTATATACTCTTCTATTCCCCTCCCCAGACCAACACATTTGTACCATTTGCTGAAAGCAACAAATACAGAGGTTGAAAACAATTGGTTGAGGAGAAACAATGATTTTCATAGTGCCATTTGTTGCCTGGTCATTGTTGTCTGGTCAGTTGGGGTATGTTGGAGCCAGTGCCTTAATCCCTTGTAAAATTCTGTTGAAGATTTCAGTAAAATATTCCTCATGCCTTCCCCCATTAAGTGCTGTCTATGGTGTTCAGCAAAGCTAGAGAAATGTCTTTTGTTAGGGGCAGAGACAGTCACACAAAAAGACACACAGAAGAGAGGCACAAGACAGTCTTCAGTCAGAGACAAATTCAGATTCGTACAGGAGACAGACAGAAGGCAGAAAGTAAAGAAATCAAATCTGGACTCACTCTCTGGCAAATCACCCCAAGGAGAGAAGTGCTTTTATTTCTTCCTGTACTGTGACACGGATGCAGCATTAGTACACTCATATTAATCATTAGTGCATCTAATACACTCAGTTATTTATTCCAACAAAATTAAAAATTTACAAAGCAATGTTTTGTTGGTTTGGTTTACTTTGGCTTTTTTCTTTTTTTGGTAAGCAATACAGTTCTGCTAGTAGTATGTGGCTTACATATGACAGATTTTGAGTTTGTAGGTGGTGAATGGACTGCATTTAAAAATATGGTGATTTCTATTGGAACGTATGAAAATAAATTATGGTTTTATTTGGAGAGAGTATTGTTGCCTCTCATGCAGGATGTCTCAATTTTTCTAGCATTTAAAAGTTTGAAACAGAGGGAAATATATAATTGCATAATTCACTTCACTAAAATGAATCTTCACATTTGATCACTTCATAGATCTTCAACAGAGTGTCAGGAAGCAAACATTTAAATTGTGTTCTCTGGAAAATAACCTTAAACATGATGTGGTTTTCATCTCCTCACAGAAAGCGACAGGATTAGCCAAGAGTTTAAGTTTAGACATTAGAATTACAGAACTATCCACACCGATTTAAGTGAATATCATTGAAAATAGTTTCAGGAGAAAACATTAAGTAAAATTAAAATATTCAGTCTGACTAAAGAGTTAATTAAAAAATAATGCTGCTATTAACATAGTTGAACAGATGTTCTTGTTGTATGAATGTGCATCTTTTGGGCATATGCCTAAGAGTGGAATTACTGGATTTTTTAAAATATTAATTTATTCCTCTCTCCTTCCCTCCCTCTCTTCCTCCCTCCCTCTCTCCTCCTTTCTCTCTCTCCCACCCTTACATGCACCTCCACCACCCTCCCCCTCTCACCCCCCTTCTAGGATGATGTAGGGTGATGCCTTCTAGGAGGGGTCATCTACATCTGTCAAGTAGTTTGGAGTAGGGACTAGGACTTTTCTCCTGTCTCTAGGTTAAGGGAGTATCCCTCCATTGGAAATGTGCCCCCAATGTCATTTTGTGCACCAGGGGATACATCCTGGTTCCACTGTCTGAGGTTCCTTAGACTGCTCAGGTGAAATTACTGGATCTTGATTCCCAATCTCCTGAGGAACTGCTATACTGATTTCCAAAGTGGCTGTACAAGTTTGCACCTCTACAAGCAGTGGAGGGGTGTTCCCCTTTTTTCCCACATCCTCTCTAGCATAAACTGTCTTTGATGTTTTTGGTTTTAGCCATTCTGACAGGAGTAAGATGGTATCTCAGAGTTGTTTTGATTTGCATTTCCCTGATGGCTAAGGATGTTGATCACTTTCTTAAGTGTCTTTCAGCCATTTTGGATTCCTCTATTGAGAATTCTCTATTTCTGTACCCCACTTTTTAATTGGATTATTTGGTGCTTTGGTAACTAACTTCTTGATTTCTTTGTATATTTTGGAAATCAGCTTATTGTCAGATGTGGGGTTGGTGAATCTTTTCCCATTCTATGGGCTGCCATTTTTTTTTGTTTTGTTTTGTTCTTGTTAACTATGTTCTTTGCCTTACAGAAGCTTTTCATTTTCAGGAGGTTCCATTTATTAATTGTTGATCTCAGTGTCTGTGCTACTGGAGTTATGTTCAGGAAGCAGTCTCCTGTACCAATTTGTTCAAGGGTACCTCCCACTTTCTCTTCTAAGAGGTTCAGTGTGGATGGATTTATCTTGAACTCTTTCATCCATCAGGACTTAAGTTTTGTGCATGGCAATAGATATGGATCTATCTGTAGTCTTCTACAAGTCAGCATCTAGTATACCATCACCATTTATTGAAGATGTTTTTTTCCCCATTGTATAATTTTAGCTTCTTTGTCAAATATCAGGTGTTCATAGGTGTGTGGGTTAATACCAAGGTTTTTAATTTGATTCCATTGGTCTTTCTGTCTATGTTTGCACCAATACCAAGCTGTTTTCAAGACTATAGCTCTATAATAGAGGTTGAAGTCAGGGATGGTGATGCTTCTGGAAGTTCCTTTATTGTTCAGGGTTGTTTGGGATACAACAAGGACATCTGTCCAACCAGCATTATTTATAATAGCCAGAACCTGGACGCAACCTAGCTGCCCCTCAACTGAAGAATGGATAGAGAAAATGTGGTACATTTACACAATGAAGTACTGCTCAGTGGGAGGGGGGACAAAAAAACGAAACAAAACAAACAAACAAACAAACAAACAAACAAAAACCCCAAAACAATGGAATCTTGCAATTCAAAGGCAAATGGATGGAACTAGAAGAAACCATCCTGAGTGAGGTAACCCAATCACAAAAATACAAACATGGTATGTATTCACTCATATATGGTTTTAGGACACATAATGAAGTATTACCAGCCTACAATGTATACCACCAGAAGCTAGGAAACGAGGACCCTAAGGGAGACATACATAGTCCTCTGGAGAAGGGGAAAGGGACAAGATCTCCCAAGCAAATTGGGATCATGTGGGGGGGGGAGAAGAGGGGAGAGTGAGTTAGGAGGAAGAGGAGGGGAGAGGTGAGCATAAGACAGCAGGAAGATTGAGTCAGGGAAAGAATAGAGGAGAGCAAGAAAAGAGATACCTTAATAGAGGGAGCCATGATGGGTTTTAAGAGAAATCTGGCACCAGGGAAATGTCCAGAGATCTACAACGTTGACTCCAACTAACAATCTAAGCAATAGTGGAAGGCTACCTTAAATGTCCTTCCCTTATAATGAGATTGATGGCTACCTTATATGCCATCCTAGAGCCTTCTTCTAGTAGCTGGTGGAAGCAGAAGCAGATACTCACAGCTAAACACTGAGCAGAACTCCCGGAATCCAGTTACAAAGAGGGAGGAGTGATGAGCAAAGTGGTCAAGACCAGGCTGGAGAAACTCACAGAAACTGCTGACCTGAACAAGGGGGAAGCTCATGAACTTCAGACTGATAGCTGAGAAACCAGCATAGGACCAACCCAGATTCCCTGAATGTGGGTGTCAATTAGGAGGACTGGGCAATCTATGGGGCCTCTGGTAATGGATCGGTATTTATCCCTAGAATATGAATGGACTGTGGGAGCCCATTCCACATAGAGGGATACTCTCAACCTAGACACATGGGGGGGAGGTCTTAGGCCCTGCTCCAAATGATATGACAGGCTTGAAGATCCCCATGGAAGGCCTCACCCTCCTTGTGGAGCAGAAAGGGTATGGGATGGGGGATGCTGGGGGGAACAGGGGAGGACAGGAGGGTGTGGGAACTGGGATTTACATGCAAAACAAGGTTGTTTCAAATTTAAATACAAAATTATCAAATATAGAGTTAATTTATCTCTTATTTTCTCTGAATCCCCAAGTTTTTATTTTGTATATGGTCAATATCATGCTAATGTTTTCTTTTCTTCTGTCATACAGCTTAAGATACACAATCACTAAATTAGGTAATCGGTGCCACATGTCTCATTTAGTGGATACTTTCTTCAAAATGGAAACTACCTTAATGAAGAAGATGAGGCCATTAAGTACTGAACAGAGGACAGAGTATTGTTTAAAAGAGGATTAACTTTACACACATACACATGTGTGTACATTTTTTATTTCTTTTTTTAAATGGAAACTTTTATTTGTATAATATATTCTGATTATGATTTCCATTCCTCCAAGATCCTCCCCACATCACTGCCCCAGCTGAAACTACACCCTTTTTGTATCTACTTAGAAAATAAGCAGGTATCTAAAGAATAACAATAAGATAAAACCCAAACAGAATAAAAAGCACAAGAAACACATTTAGATGTATGTAAAGACTGCACACTGTAAAGATTGCACACACAGGGAACCTCTTGCAGGAATGAGAGATGTTGGGGCTTTATCTTCCTTGCTGTTTGGGAATTTCATTTAGATGACCTTCCTACATGGACATATTTTAAGAAGCATGTACTGTATTAAATTTCTATATGACACCCACAACTGGCCTTTAGTTATCACTCTCCATATTTCCTCTTTCACTCCCCTCTGTTCCCTCAGCTTTTGTTTGATCCTTCCAGTCCTATGCCCTGCTCATCCTTCCTTTAACCATCTATTCTATTCCCCTTCCTAGGGAATCTACTTGTCCCTCCTATTCCTCTACTCTATGCCTAACTTTGGTGGTTATACATGCTGTATCTTGTTTATTAAAGACTTAACAGGTAACATTACACATAAATAATTAAATACAGTTGTTGTCTTTCTGGGTCTGGGTTACCTTTCTCAGGGTGGTATCTCTATCTCTATCTCTTCACCCATTTACCTAAGAATTCCATTGTTTTAACAGCTGAATAACATTAAGTTGTGTAAATGGACCATATTTTCTTCATTCAACCATTGATGAGCATTTAGGCTGTTTCCAGTTTGTGGCTACTATGAATAGAGTAGAAACAAATGTGGTTGGACAAGTATTTGTGTAGTAGGATAAAGCATCCTTTAGGTATATGCACAAATGTGGTATAGCTGGATTTTGAGGTAAATATATTCTCAGCTTCCTTAATAATCTCCACACTGATTTCCATAGTGGCTGTACAAGTTAGTACTCCTACCTTATCCTCACTAGCATGGGCTGTCACTTGTGTTATTGATCTTAGTCATTCTGATTGGTATCATTGTTTAATAAGAATCAGGGTAAACAAATAGGCCAAATAGATGTTTATTCAGGGAGAAATAACTTACAAAATAGACAGATGAACACCAGAAGATTTCTGGTCCCAAGGATTCCTCTGGACCCTCTCCTTTCCACATCCTGGCAGCAAGAATGCTCCCGGGCTCCTTCTCAGACGCAGTTCCCCAGGTCACTGTCTCCAGCCCTAATGGGCCTGGTCAGCGCCACAAATGCAGACAAAGTGAATATCTCACTACAATTCCCCTTTTAGTCTAAAAAAAATATTTAGGCTTGGTACAAAACTATATACAAAGCAGTGAATAACAAGTGTGCTCTAAGAAAGGTAAAATTGAGAACAAACAAACTTAAGACCTACATATCTAGTCCTGGGATGAAGGCATGACAGAGTTTACAATAGAGTTCTCCTAAGCTGGAAATCTTAAGTCTAGTACCTACTATATCAAGACCTCTTCAGACCTGAGAAAGAAAATAACAATACTAGGGTAGACAAGGGGTTCAGATGGGCAACTTCCAAAAGGGGCACTGAGGACAGAAACAGCAGGCTACCTGGAAGTCACCTAAGGTCCCACAGCAACGTTGGTACAGCCAGTTTTGGCTAAGGCCAAGAGTACTTGATAGACCACAGCAAAAGCAAGGAGGTAAAAAGGCTGTCTTACCCTGACTTGTCAAGGTTTAGCAGTCTTCTATGTTTGTCTCCTGCAAGCACATAGGACCTCATGTCCAAAACAGTGGTCGAGATGAGGGCAGTTCTTTACCCAAGAGGCCATTAGCTGAAGTAAGAATGGACTCAGAAGGAGCAATAACAGTGTCCAACATATTTTCGGGAAAGTACATGGTGCTGTCAGGAGCAATAGCGTCTCCTGTCAATGGAGTACTAATATTAAAATATGTAAATGCCATGTTCTGCAGGTCTATGAAATGTTTGAAGATTAATCATCTATGTCTGACATAGGTATAGGAAACATGAATAAAGATAATCTGTAATACTCAGGAACTTGGCTAAGAAACTGATTGAAACTTTCCTGAGTAAAACAGGGACAAATACCTAAGCAATATAATTATGCACAACTCATAATAAAATGTCTCCAGCAATGTGGCTAATAAGAACTTCCATGTAAAACTTGAGAAAAGCTTAAGAAAGGGTTTTATAAACAAAAGAACAGAGACAAGCAAGGCTTCTTGTAGCATCATTTTTCTCAGTTGGACTGTTTTGCTAGCAGAAATTTGTGCAGCTCCTTTAAGGGAGGTTTCTTGACTCAGTATAAGCAGCAAAAAACCACACAGCTTTTAAGAAGCACTGCTAACAACTTAATGATGTGTATGAGAGTGACCACATATGGCAGTGACCACATCGCCAAGCTGGCAACATGCTCCTGGATGGCAGCATAGACCAAGGCAGAGAGCACAGCCCTCAGTTCTGGTGGTAAAGGTACCCGCTGCCATCTTTGATAGACAGGCAGCTAATACAACTGTGGCTTTCATTTTAGCAATGTTGTTGTTTACCAGATAAAAGACTCGTGTCCATAAAAAGATAAATAAGTACAGTAAAGACAGATTCAGATTAAGAAAAACCTCTAAAGGTTTACACTGTGTTTTAAAATACACATAGGCTTAGGAGAGAAAAAGAAACAGGATAAAATGGTTTTAAAAAGAATAATAAAAAGAGGGTAGCTGGGTGTGGTGGCACACATCTGTAATTCCAGCACTGGGGAGACAGAAGAAAGCAAATCTCTGTGATTTCAAAGTAAACCTGGTATGCAGAGTTAATTCCAAGACAGACAAAAGTTACACAGAGAAACCATGTCTCAAAAAATAAGAAAATAGAAGTAGAAGAAATAGAGTAAAAAAAAAAAAAAACACGTAAAGATGGAAAGCACAGAGAGAATCTGGATGAAAGAAATGCCGCTGGATTAATTCAATTTATATGTTTTAAAAATGCTTTGACTTCAAAATTTAAGTCTAAGGACAGGTTCCTGGGGAAAGGGATTTTTTTTTTGTTTCCACCGAAAATGAAAAGCTGTGGATTCCTTCCAGACTAACATGGTTTGATCAAGCAAGATCCCCTGAAACAGTGTCCCAGGTGATCCAACATTCAAAACAGCTGGGGCAAGGCAGCTTGCAGACCCCTACAGCCAGGATTTCTGCGTCTTCTTAGGAGCACCATGACAGTGTCCCCTACCAGCAGGAAGAAGCAGTTTGGAAAGAACAACACCCAAATTCCCAAATATGGTCTATAAATGTTTGTTTTCAATTAAATAGACTTGGTTATAAATGGTTAATGACCACACCCAATCTTTTTAAAGGTTAAAAAGGGAATTATGGTATAGATATGAATACTTTCTTTTGGAATGGATTTTCATTTGTTGATACAAATTTAAGGTCAATTTT
This sequence comes from Cricetiscus sungorus, assembly GCA_030556225.1. Lineage (NCBI taxonomy): Eukaryota > Metazoa > Chordata > Mammalia > Rodentia > Cricetidae > Cricetiscus > Cricetiscus sungorus. The sequence goes on from JANBXA010000731.1 coordinate 14,563,161, forward strand.
GTGATATGTATATTTCTCCTCTTGTTTAGGTATTGTGTTTATATAGCTCATTGGAAAATGTAATGTATAATTTAATATAGATTACAGATAGTTACCTATGATAGTTAACACTTAAGAGTTAAGTTATTTAGGTTTTCAAGATGTATTTGAGATATGTTTTAGATAGGCAGGCATTCTTCAAACTTTCTAATGACCTACAGAATATGGCATTTAAAATGATTTAGGTTTTTCTTAACAGTGAGGCATAAATTGCTTCTGGCAACACCACCTGCATCAGAAAGGAAGATGGACAAAGAAGAATCTTGTTATGGAGTTTGATTTCTTTCTATATGGCAAGACTAGCCATTTGGGCAAGAAACTACTCTTGTCTAGACTGTTTGACTTTATGCTGTATAAAATGGACATGAAGGACCCCAGGAAAGTGACTGCTGATACATGATGGACATTGCTACAGAGTTCCTGCTTCATGGAAGAGTCTTACAGACAGTCTAAAGGACACAGAGAAAAGTGACTGACAAACTGCCAATACAGGTGGACAGTTTAGTTTCCTGCTTTGCTGAAGAGTCTGTCAGATACACTATGGCCTATAGGCTGAAGATGGAACATTACAGAAGAACTTTGGATGACTGACCAGGCAGTGAGTTGTCTCTGTCATTTCTAGAGTTTATATACTAACCTTCCGTGTGGCCTTTGATGGAGTTGAAGACAGATAGTTATGGTAATAGTTTACTTTAGGATTAAAGATAAGTTACATATAAGACTTTAGACTCACAAAGATAGGATAGATGATAGAATATTTTTTTAAATCTTGCTAAATGTCAATGAACTAAATATTGTTAACTGTGATTCTTATTTGATAACTGTTGTATGATATATTTTGCTATGCTAAGGTTAAAACCCATCTTTTTATTTTAAACAGAAAAGAAGAGATGATGGGAGATGCCATTCTGTAAATATGTTTCTCATATTTGTTAATGAATAACGCACTATTGGCCAATAGGAAAGCAAGATATGTGGGACTAGGAGACAAGCAGGATTTGAGGAAGTAGTAGTGAGGAGTCAGGATGTAGGGAGGAGACTTGAGAACAGAGGTCTGGGCCCCTTCTCCAGTAAGATGAGACCACGTGGAAATACTTAGATTAATAGAAATGGGTTAATATTTAAGACAGAGCTAGCCGATAAGAAACTAGTGACTGGCCTACAGCTTTATATCACATACAGCGTTTCTGTGTGTTATTTGGGGCTGGCCAGCAGGGAAAACCTACTTCTTATAACAGATTGGTGGGAGATGAAATCTCAAAGTGTTTAGGTTTGCATTTCCATGGTGACTAAGGATGCTGAATATTTCACTCACTGGTGGCATCTGTGTTCTTTTAGAGTTTGCAGAACATCTGTCCAGGCCCTTCCGGCTTTAAAAGTCTCAATGAAAAGACAGATGTTATTCTAACTCTTCAGCTTTTAGTATTATTTGGTTTTTTTCTTATAGCTTTTAATATTCTCTCTTTGTTTTGCATGTATGATTTATGTTTTCATTATTTATATTGGGGAATTTCTTTTCTTCCTGTCTACTTGGCATTCTATATGCCTTTGACGTGGGCTTAGTTTCTCTCCTCCCTCTTCTATTTATTCATGTATTTCATCTTTGCATAGATCTTTTCTAGATCTTCTGGATATCTTGTGTCTGAAGTTTTTGAATCTACCATTTTTGTGAGTGAGTTATACAGTCCTTCTGTATTGTCTACAATGCCTCATATTCTACCATCTATCCTTGCATTATGTTGGTTGGCTTGCCTCCACATTTACTCCTTCACTTCCTGACTTTTTTCTTCCCAGTTTCCCCTAAGTTTGGGTTTTATTTACTGATTCCATGTCCACTTTCAAATCTTGAAGAGTTTTCCTCGTTTCATTCCACTGTGTATTTTCTTTTTTAATTTTATTATATTATTATTATTATTATTATTATTATTATTATTATTATTATTATTCATGTCGATCCCAGTTTCCTCTCCATCTCTCCCTCCCTCTTACCCTCTCTCCCCCATCCCATGCACCCTGATCACCCTCCCCTCCCATCCCCCCCACCCCCATTCCACATATAGGGCTATGGTATCCAGGTGGAGTCATGTAAATCTGTCAAGCAATTTGAAGTAGGGACTAGGACTTCTTTACTGTCTCTAGGTTAAGGAGGTATCCCTCCGTGGGGGATGTGTCCGCAAGGTCACCAGTATTGCGGTTTAATAAGGGTCAGGATAAACAAATAGGCCAAATAGATGTTTATTAAGGGAGAAACAACTCACAACACAGACAGATGAACACAGCAGTTAAAACTGGATGCTCCTCTCTCTGTGTCCCACCAGAAAGAGAGCATTCTCCGCCTCCTTCCAAGACCAAGACCCACAGGTCACTTCTGCCCCTGGCTCCACCCTTCAATGGGTGTGGTCAGTGCCACAGAAGCAGATACAGTGAATATCCCACTACAATTCCCCTTTTAGTCTAAAGAAAAGATTTAAGCTTGATACAAAACTATATACAAAACAGTGAATAACAAGTGTGGTGCCCAACGTGGCTATAAGAACTTTCACTTAAAACTAATAAAAGCTTAAGAAATGTTTTAGAAACAAAGGAATAAAGATTAGCAAGACTTCTTGGTAGCAGCATTTTCTCAGTTGGATTTGTTTTGCTGAAGACAGAGATTTGCAGGCTCCTTTAAGAGAGGTTTCCAAAATTTGCATAAGCGGCAGAAAACCAGCATTTCTTTTAAAGAGCTCTGCTAATAGTCATTGGTGTGTACAAGAGCTGCAATGAAGGTTTACACTATGTTTTAAAAAATATGTTGGCTTGGGAGAGAAAAAGAAACAGGATATAATGGTTTAAAAAAGAAATAAGGAAGTAGAATGGCTGGATATGGTGGCACACGCCATTAATCCCAGCACTCAGGAGGCAGAGGCAAACAGAGCTCTGTGATTTCAAAGTAAACCTGGTATGCAGTGAATTCCAGGACAGAAAAAAGTTACACAGAGAAACCCTGTCTCAATATATGTAAAAATAGAAGTAAAAGAAATAGAATAATAAAAAAGCCACGTAAACATGGAAAGCATAAATTTTGGATACTACACGTGATTCTGTTGTCTTTAAATTTTTTGACTGCTAAGAAAATAACAAAAACTGATAAAAGAAATACTGCTGGACTAATCCAATTTATATATTTTAAAAATGCTTTGACTCCAAAATTTAAGCCTAAGGACAAGTTACTGGGGAAAAGGATTTCTATTTTTGTCTCCACAGAAAATGTAAAGCTGTGGATTCCTTCTAGAGTAATGTGGTTTGATCAAGCCAGACCCCCTGAAACAGTGTCCCAGGTGACCTAACAGTCAAAGCAGTTGAGACAAAGCCTTGCAAACTACAGCCAAGATTTCTGCATCTTCTTTGTACCCCCATGACAGCGCCCTCTACCAGCAGGAAGTAGTTTGGAAAGAACAACGTCCAAATTCCCAAATATTGTTTATAAATGTTTGTTTTCATTTAAGTGGGCTTGGTTATAACTGGTTAATGACATAAGCAATCTTTTTAAAGGTAAAAAGGGAATTATGGTATAGATATGAATACTTTGATTTGGAATGGATTTTCTTTTATTGATACAATTTAAGGTCAATTTTGTGATATGTATATTTCTCTTCTTGTTTAGGTATTGTGTTTATATAGCTCATTGGAAAATGTAATGTATAATTTAGTACAGATTATAGAGAGTTACCTATGATAGTTAAAACTTGGAGTTAGTTAGGATTTCTAGATCTGCAGAGATGTATTTGAGATGAATAGGCATTCTTCAAACCTTTCAAAGACCTACAGAATATGGCATTTAAAATGGTTTAGGGTTTTTCTTGACAGTGAGGCACAACTGCTCCTGGTAACACCACCTGCATCAGAAAGGAAGATGGACATCGAAGAAACACATTATGGAGTTTGCTTCTAATATGGCAAGACTAGCCATTTGGGCAAGGTACTGCTCTTCTGGACTGTTGGACTTTATGTTGTAGAAAGTGGACATTGAGGACCCACAAAAAGGTGACTGCTGATGCAAGATGGACATTGCTACAGGATTCCTGCTTCATGGAAGAGGCTGCCTGCCAGACAGTCTACAGGACACAAAGAAAAATGACTGACAAACTGCCAATACAGGTGGACAGTTTAAAGTTTCCTGCTTTGTTGAAGAGTCTGGAGACACACTATGGCCTATGGGCTGAAGATGGAACATTACAGAAGAACTTTAGGTGACTGACCAGGCAATGAGTTGTCTCTGTCATTTCTACAGTTTATATATTATCCTTCTGTGGTCTCTAAAGGAGTTGAAGACAGATAGTTTTGGTTACAGTTTTCCTTAGTTAGGATTAAAGATAAGTTACATTTAGGACTTTAGACTCACAAAGATAGGATAGATGATATTTTCTTTAAGTCTTACAAAATGTTAATGAACTAAATATTAACTGTGATTCTTATTTGTTAACTGTTGTATGATATATTTTGCTATGTTAAGGTTAAAACCCTTCGTTTTAGTTTAGACAGAAAAGAGGGGATGATGGGAGATGTTATTCTGTAAATATGTTTCTCATACTGGTTAATTAATAAAGCACTGTGGCCAATGAGAAAGCAAGATAGGCGGGGCTAGGAGACAAGGGGGAAAGAGGAAGTAGTCAGGAGGAGTCAAGATGGAGAGCATGGAGAAAGAAGATGCTGGCGGTGGCTCCCTATAAGATGACCATGTGGAAATACTTAGATAAGTAGAAATGGGTTAATAATTAAGACAGAGCTAGCCCATAAACAATGATAGTAACTGGCCAACAGGATTGTATCAAATACAGAGTCTCAGTGTGTTATTTGGGGCTGGCACGGCTGTGGGCCCAGACCGGCGGGCGGGCTGGAGGGCTGGCGGAAAACATACAAGCTACACACCAGGAATACATCCTGGTTCCACTGTCTGGGGTCCCTTAGACTGCTCAGTCTTTCTAGCTGAGACCCATAATCAGGGGGTCTGAGTCAGTACCATGCTGGATTCCCAGCTATCAGTCTGGGGGCCCATTAGCTCCTCCTTGTTCAGGTCTGCTGTCTTCATATGTTTTGCAACTTGGTCTTGTCCTCGCTCTCTCTGCATCTGGATTGTAGTTCGACTCAGTGTTTAGTTATGGGTGTTTGCTTCTGTTTCCAACAGGTACTAGATGAGGGCTCCATCTAGGGAAGGGCATTTATGGTAGCCTTTTCATGGTTGCTCAAATTGTTAGTTGGAGTCATTCTTGTAGGTCTCTAGACCTTTCTTTAGATTCAGTTTTCTCTTCAAACCAATAATGGCTCCCTCTTTTATGTTCTCTCTCTCTCTCTCTCTCTCTCTCTCTCTCTCTCTCTCTGTCTGTCTCTCCCTCTCTCTCTCTCTCGAATTTATTCCTGTTCTTTGTAAGATCCATGAGCATATTCATAATAGCTTTTTGAAGTCCCCCCCCCCCCTTTTTGTGCTTCAGCTATATTGTGTTTCTCAGGGCCTACTGTAGTAGGGTTGCTAGGATCTAGTGGTGACATATTGTCTTGGCTGTTATTGATTGTATACACGAGTATCCAAACACCTGAGTGAGTTTTGAATTATAATTCTTGGTGCTGATAGCTTGTGGGGTTTTTGTTGTTGTTGTCATTTTTGGTGTGTGTGTGTGTGTGTGTGTGTGTGTGTGTGTGTGTGTGTGTGTTGAGTTGAGTTCCTTGGTTTCTGTTATTCTTTGTTGTTCTTAGGAGAGTGTGGTGGCTATGGGTTGAGTGGTAGGGAGTGCTTCTTCAATCCTGCCAGGTGTGACCACTGGAGATCCTGGATAGAATGTATTCATAGGCATTGGGAAGAGTCACTAATGAATGGAGATGGGCTAGAGGTGGGAGGGCTAGAGATAGTCCAGGGGAGGAAAGAATGTTTGATATGCTGTCAGGATCTGCTCAGACCTCTAGGAATGGTGGCAGAGAGGAAGGAGAGGCCACAGTCAGTAGTCTGCTACAAACTGAGAGTGAGGCTGATGGATCAGAACTGAAAGAGCAGAGGGTTAGGGAAGATCACCTACCTCACCCATTCTGTGGCTGGCCTCCCTGGAAGGTTTCCAGGGACTGCCTGATGGAACTGGTGGCTGAGTTAAAGTGGGGAGATGGTGGAGGAAGGCTTTGGGTAAAGATATGTGTTATCTGCTGAAAATAAGAGCGGAGAGAAAGGGGAGGCTGTATCAGGTGTTCTGCTGTAGAGCTGGGAATGAGCATGTGGGTTTACAATTGCAGGGGTAGAGGGAGAGTGAAAACTGCCTACCCGATTCACTGGCTGGAGTGTCTAATGGGTTCCCAAGGAATGCCTGCAGTAATTGGCAAATGAGATAAACTTGTGTATTCTTGAGTGAAAAGTCAGGCAATGACATAAAATAAACTCAGTTACACTTAACTAAGTCTCTCTGTAAGATATTTAATGATTTTATTTGGGTCAACTTAAGACAATTGTGTGTGTGTGTGTGTGTGTGTGTGTGTGTGTGTGTGTGTGTGGCTTTTGAGATTATTGAGAATCAACAATGCCACTTCCTTTCAAGTCACCTCAGGAGGAGTCAAGTTCCCAGCAGATACTTTAACAGTCTCCTCCATGGGACAAGTTGGAAATATAGGAGCAGTCTGTACTTTATGTCATACGTCTTTCAAGAAGATTAAGAACACTTTTTTTTTTTTTAAACTATAATACAGAAAGTTTTTTCAGAGTGTCAGTGGTCCCTAGCATCAAGGCTTAATTTCAGGTATATTGTGTTTCTCAGGGCCTACTTGTCTTGGCTGTTATTGATTGTGTGTTTACATGGGTATCCAAGCGTCTGAATTTCTAATGTTTATATTTTTTGGTGCCGATATCTGGTGGGTTTTTTGTTTGTTGTTGTTGTTGTTGTTGCTGGCCAATGGGAAAAGTCTCCTAAAATCTTCTCCTAAAGAAATTTAATTATGTACACATTGCAAAGGATTTAGAAAGTTTTGCAAACAGATCACTGTTTTATATTCTAAAATTTGCAGGACTGATGCTGATGTTTCATAGTTCTTATGTAAGAAACTATGACATTGTATTTATTGTTGAGGATGAAAGGAGCTCTGTTAAACAAAATGTCACAAAATGAAACCCAGATTCAAAAATGTATGTTTCCACTCAGTTAATTTTAGCATAAACCAAGTTCTCGTAAATTCAAAGCCAAATAAAACAGATATAAGTAAAATTGTTACTAAATATGGAAACATTTTCAATTAGTACTAAGGTTTTGGGGGAGAGGTACCTTTACAACTAACTTTATGCAAGTGCAATTTAGTGTCCCAATGGTGTTTTAAACATTGTTCATTTGATAAATTTTATATAAGCTTCAAGTCTTAGGAACCATGTAATAAATAAAAATAATCCTGATTTCTAGTATGAGAAAATGCAGAGAAAGACAGTGCCAGGTAGACCTCCCCTCATAGCAGTGGCAGAAAGATGCTTTCCAATAATTTTCTTTTTATATCAATAAATTCACAGACTACTTAATTGTATCCAAGAGTGCCTATGCACTGAATACCCAAGAGCAATAACAAATTACTTGGCAGAGTTTGAGGATCCCTGCTGGAAGACATCGCCCTCCCTTGAGTTGGGGGTGGGTGGGATGGGGGTCACAGGGCATGGGAGAGAGGGAAAGGGAACTGGGATCAATATGTAAAATAAAAAAAAAATAAATATATAAAAATAAAACAAACAAACAACAACAAAAAAAAAACCAAATTCCTCACAATTCTGGAAGTCTCGTTCTAATGGACAAAACATCTGAAAGGAGAAAATGTCTTGGGTCTGTCCTGGAGATCTGAGAATTCAGTTTTGTAAACTCTAACACACTACATTCTCATCTAAAGCATAGGGCAATAACAGTACCCACACTAGGAAACTGATTTTGTTATTTGTTCATTTGTCACCCTGACCAATTCTTTTGCATGGAAAGATCCAAGATAATCTGCCCTTATGCAAGATGTTTGGGGGGCGGGGAGGCTGCTGAATTTCCATGCTTCCCATGTGCATGCTTAGAGCTGTAGGTGGTTTGTGCAGACTCTCAGGGACAAAGTGGTCTGATGGTTCCCTTGATGTCACACTTTAAGAGATATTACTTTTCTCCTTTACTTCATAACTCACAAATAAATTTCTACCAGAAAACGGAAACATTTAAAACTCCAATTCAGCCTTTCCATTTAATCTGTTGTTTCCCTTAATCAGAGCACTTTCTGCTCCTGAGATGTGATGAGAACTTTTGCTTTCCATTAAGTGATTATACCATGAAATACCCCCCAAGAAACTCATTATATGAAAGCCTGAAACCATGGGCAGAATAGAATACCAGAAATGCACACTACAACACCTCAGAGGAGCTGTGAGGAAATAAGGGAAAAGAAAACTAATAAACAATCATATCCTGGAGGAAAAAGTTGTCTCTGTCTAGGTTCAGAGAGAAGATCACTGAGAAAGTAGGTTGTACTAGAAGGTGGATACATGTTAATTAATGAGCCAATGACATGACCACTTCTCCTTTTTATATTTTATCTGTGTGGTGCATGTGGATGTGCCTGTGGGTGTGTGTTCACATGCGTGTGGGTGCATGTGCACACCTGGGTGCTTGGGTTTTAGAGGTTGACATCCAACTGAGCTTGCAGCACATTACCGTTAGTCTAGGTAGCCAGCTTGCCTAAAGATGCTGTCTCCATCTCCAGACAGCTGCAGTATTAGGTGGCTGTTGCACCTGCCTGGCGTTTACGTGAGTACTGGGCTCTGACCATCAGTCCTTACATTTGCATGACAAGCAATTTATTTCTTAAGCCATCTGCCAAGTCCCAAGTTTCCTCTTGATTAAAAACTACAACAAAAATTTTAAAGCATGCAATTTAGGAATCATGCCAACCTATTACATCATGTTAAAAATCAATCATTAAAAACCAACCAAAAGTTATTCTTTTTCAAATAATGGTTTTCATAAGGAAAAGGTAAAGGACAGCAGCAATTTTTTTCATAAAATTTACTAACAGGACAGATGCCTGCTATAGTTATAATGAAGCATTCATTATCAGGAAGCAGGGAGGTATTGGCGTTTTAATGGATTGATATCTTAATATTGATACGTATATTAGCTGAATCAATGAATATTGAAAATTTAAACTATTTTCTAAAGTGCAGATTGTGACTTCACATGAATTATTTATTAAAAAGTACACAAATGCAATTTTCCGTGGCAAAGTATTTTAAAACATATTATCATAGCTGGTTTTAGTCACTTAATAATTTAAATATGTTTAAACAGCATTTGCTTTAAGTAGTAAAACACTAGAGATAATTGAATGTGTTTAAGGAAGTACAAATATTAACTGTGCACTTTTTAAATTTTAGATTTGGTAGTCATCCAACATCTCTGATTAATTGAGACTGCAAGGAGGTAATTATCAACATATCTGAAAATACTTAGAAGAATGCATTCTTCTCTGTGCCTAACTTTCCTCCCCAAGAAGGTCGCTAGATACCTCCAATAACTAGAAAGTCTGACCTCTCTTTAATTTTTTTGTATTTGCATCCTTTTCATAGCTACCATTTAGTAACAATAAATTTTACAATATTTTTCATGGACTTCATATTTTTCATTTTGAGAAAGCAATGCCAATATAGTAAAACCTGACATGAACCAACCACCCATTTTATGTCTCCTTTCTACTCATGTTATTTGTTTTATAGTCCTTTTAGTGATCCCTTTTGATGTCAAAAATCTGTATTTTAGTCATAAATTTTGTTATCTTTTTTTCTTTTTCCCATGCCTCTCAACCCCCATCGCATTCCACCCCCAATCCCCCACCACTCCCACTCCACAAGGAGGGTGATGCCTTCCAGGAGGGAACAACAAAATCTGTCAAGACATTTAGAGTAGTGATTAGGCACTCCTTTAAGCACGGTGGTCTGATAAGATACAGGGGACAATTCCAATTTTTTTGTATCTGTTGAGGTTTGTTATGTTGCCTAGTATGTGGTCGATTTTAGAGAAGGTTCCATGTGGGGCAGAGAAGAAAGTATATTCTTTTGTCTTTGGATTGAATGTTCTATAGTCTATAGATGTCTGTTAAACCCAATTGATACATAACTTCTGCTAGTTCTTTTATTTCTTTGTTAAATTTCTGACTGTTGGTCCTGTCTATTGGTGAGAGTGAGGTGTTGAAGTCTCCCACTATAAGTGTGTGAGGTTTCATGTGAGCTTTGAGTTTTAGTAGCATTTCTTTTATGAATGTGGGTGCCTTTGTATTTGGGGCATAGATGTTCAGAATTGAGACTTTGTGCTGATGGATTTCTCCTGCGATGAATACAAAATGACCATCTTCATCTCTTTTGATTGATTTTTGTTTGAAGTCTGACTTGTTAGATATTAGGAGAGCCACACCTGCTTACTTCTTGGGTCCATTTGATTGGAAGATCTTTCCCCAAGCCTTTACCCTGAGGTAATTGTCTATCTTTGAAGCTTAGATGTGTTTTTTGTAGGCAGCAAAAGGATGGATTCTGTCTTTGTATCCATTCTGTTAGCCTGCGTCTTTTTATAAGGCAAGTTAAGACCATTAACATTGAGGGAAAGTAAGGACCATTGATTGTTAATTCTTGTTTGTTTTAGGTTTGTTGTTGGCAGTGGTATTGTGAATATATTTGTCCTGCTTTACCCTTGGGTTCTGGTGAAGTGGGATTATCTATTGCCTATGTCTTTGTGAGCTTGGTTAACTTCCTTTGGTTGGAGTTTTCTTCCAGAACTTTCTGTAGGGCACGTATTGTGAAAATCTGGCTTTTGTCATTAAATGTCTTGTTTTCTGTGTCTATAGTGATTGATCGTTTTGCTGGGTATAGTGGCCTGGGCTGGCATCCATGGACTCGTAGTATTTGTATAACATCTATCTAGGACCTTCTGGCCTTGAGAGTTTCCATGGAGAAGTCAGGTGTCATTTTGATAGGTCTGCCTTTATATATTACCTGGCCTTTTTCCTTTGCTGTTTTTAATATTCTTTCTTTATTCTATATGTTAGGTGTTTTGATTATTATATGTCTAGGGGTCTTTTTTCTTTGGTCCAGTCTATTTGGTGTTCTGTATGCTTCTTGTATTTTCATGGGCATGTCTTTCTTCAGATTGAGAAAGTTTTTTTTCAATGATTTTGTTGATTATGTTTTCTGCACCTTTGTGCTGGGCTTCTTTGCCTATTATTCTTAGGTTTGGCCTTTTCACGGCATCCCACATTCCCTGGGTGTTTTGTGTTAAGGACTGTTGGATTTAAGATTCTCTTTGGTTGATGGATCTACTTCCTCTAGTTTATCTTCAGCACCTGAGATTCTCTCTTCCATCGCTTGTATTCTTCATCAGAGGAATTTAAAGTGACACAAAGGCACTTAAAATGACCAACATTCATAATCATCAGAAAATGCAAGACTAAGCAATGCTAAGATACCATCTTATTATACCTGTCAGAATGGCCAAGATCAAAACTACAGATGACAGCTTATGCTAGAGAAAATGTGAAAAAAGGGGAACACTAAGCATTGCTGGTGGGAATGCAAACATGTACAGCTACTTTGGAAATCAGTATGGCTCTTTCTCAGAAAATTTGGAATCAATTTATCTCAAGACCCAGCAATACTAATTTTTGTCGTATACCTAAAGGATGCACACTCATACCACTAGGGCATTTGCTCAACTGTGTTCGTAGCAGCATTATTTGTAATAGCCAGAATCTGGAAGCAACCTAAGTGTCCCTCAAACGAAGAATGGATAAGGAAATGATGGCACATATATACAATGGAGTACTACTCAACAGGAAAAATAAAAAGACATCATGAAATTTGCACACAAATGGATGGAACTAGAGAGTGCCATCCTGAGTGAAGGAACCCAGACCCAGAAAAACAAATATAATATGTACTCACTCGTAAGTGGATATTAGACATAAAGCAAAGGACAACCAGCATACAGGTTATAACCCAAGAGAACCTAGGTAACAGAGAGGACCCTAAGAGAGACATGCATGGATCCACCTAGGAAGCGGAGAAAGACAAGATTTCCTGAGTAAATTGAGAGTGTGGGGGTCAGGGAGTGGAATTGAAGAAGGGAGGAGAGAAGGAGAGTTTGGAAAAGTATAGCTTAATAAAATAAAAAAACCCAAAATAGCCATGTTTTACAGTACTAATTTATCTTTTTACTATTTTATAATAAAACAAATGTTTGCTTTTTTTTCAGGTTGTCCCTTCTCTGGCTTTCCAGAATTCTGTACCACTTTTCTCCTTTCTGTATATAAATAAATAGATAAATAAATAAATAATGTCTGAGATCAGTATACCCTTTCTGTATATAAATAAATAGATAAATAGATAAATAATGTCTGTGAGATCAGTGTCTCAGTCCTTTCAGCCTCACTGCTGACAAAGCCAGCCAGCAGTGTCACTGGGGTCACTGCTCCAGATCACAATCCCTTTCCTCACCTGGACAAGAGTGAAAGCACCTGACCCTTCTGTCGCGTTGTTTCTTTCCATCAACAAAGGGCTCTAGGCTTGTCCAGGAATCTCTCTCTATCTCAGCACATCTGGCTCCTGTATGGCTGGCTACCCTTAATCTTTTTTGAGGAGAGAAAAGAGGACATAGACAAATTTTTCTAAAGAACACCTTAGCATTAACTCAGAAAGGAGTTGTGATTTCAGAGGGCTGTGTAGATAATGTTTAAAAACCACTTTTACTAAGATCATAACTCACTTTACCTATTCTTGCCTTTGATCTTAATCAGTTTATATTTCTTCCCTGCTTGTCTTATTTTAGACATAGACAAATTTTTCTAAAGAACACCTTAGCATTAACTCAGAAAGGAGTTGTGATTTCAGAGGGCTGTGTAGATAATGTTTAAAAACCACTTTTACTAAGATCATAACTCACTTTACCTATTCTTGCCTTTGATCTTAATCAGTTTATATTTCTTCCCTGCTTGTCTTATTTTAGGTTTTAGACATTTTCTTTAGCTACTTTCTCCTTAAACAACTTATTATAGCCAAGATTTATCATTCCTTTAACTCTTTTTAAAACAAATTTTTAGATTTACTTTGACTTTGTTTGTATGACTTTTTGCCTGACTGGTTGTATGTGTTCAGTAAGTGAAAACTACATGTGTGCAGTGCATGTGAATGCCAGAAGAGGACATCAAATTTCCCGGTGCTACAGCTGCAAGCAGTGTGAGCCATCATGTCTGTGTTGAGAACCAAACCCCAGCCGTCTGCTGTCTTTCCCACAACCCGCTGCCATCTTATTCCTTTTTTAAGTTGTACAGGGAGCTTGTTAAATAACAGACCTAATGGGAATATGTTTGACTTTTAATCTGCTATCTCTACTTTATGAAGAAATACACAGGGAAGGGGTGGAGAGCAGGAGGGATGGATGCATAGTGGTGCTGTGCCTCTTCTCGAGTGCCCAGATGTGTGCTGAAGTGAACCACTCTCTGTCTCTCCTCAGCCCTCCAACCCACATCATCGTGGTGAATGGGAAAGACTGTGTAAACTTTGCCTCCTTCAATTTTCTTGGGTTGCTGGCCAACCCTCAGGTTAAGGTGAGTAGCACACAATGCTGGAGTGAAACACGACACTTCTAGCAGCAGAAATGATATGAGGCAGGCGTGGTCATCGAGGAGGACATTACTTCATACTACTGTATCTGACAGAATCAAAATCCGGACTTGGAGCATGCGGGGCAGAGGGTCTGGTGGGACCAGTGTCCCTGGCAGGCAGAGAAGCCGGGAAGCCAGGCCTGGGTAGTAGAGAGAGCATCCAAGAAGTTGCCCAGCTCCTGTTCGAATTGGAATTGCAGACATCCTCAGGGAGGCCTAGTGGTCACTGGGCTTTTAGAAGTAGAGAATGTCACGTCTCCATTGCTTCAGTCGTGTGTGTCATTCACTGGTCTGTGTTTTCTGAACCCTGTTAGAATTGCTGTAGTTACAGGAAAGGGGAAAGTGGGAGAGAGGAAGAGACATATGGGACACATTACCTGACTCAGGAGTTGCCATTGCTACAGGGAAGAAGTGAAAGGGTTGGGGAGGTCTGCTGTGTGGGTAAAGAATAGGGAGAGTGGTCAGGGCCACACACAGGAATCATAGCACATTTGCTTCCATAAAGGCCTCAGCTTTCACATCTTTAAAGAAGTATGGTATCCGGGCATTGGTGGTGCACACCTTTAATGCAAGCACTCAAGAGGGATCTACAGAGCTAGTTCCAAGACAGGCTCCAAAGCAGTACAGAGAAACCAGGCCTTGAAAAACCATAAAAAAAAAAAGTGTGCCGTGGGCACCTGTGGACCGAGAGGTTTTTATGGCACATTTGGTAGGTCACAGAGTCACATTCTCTTTCAGGCTCACTTGGCGAATCTGTTTGAGTTTGAATCTCCTTTGGAAGCATTCTTAACCCTCAAGCTGAGTGTGTGCACGTTTTTCCTTTTCATTTAGTGTGTTGGCAGCATGGGTAGAGTTGTCGGGGCCTGAGGATGTGCTATGCAGGGCTGTGGTGCAGGAGTCTTGATGGAGGGAGCCAGGAATGAGTGTTTCCTTTGTGTGTTCTGGCTGTTGGGAGAAAGGCCCGGCTGCTGGGGGCTTGCTCTCAGTAGTCATGCTGGTATCCACGTGTGGTGTCACCATGCTGTGGAGTGAGAGAGCAGGCAAAGGTGCCTTTCCCACAGGACAGGTAGCCTTGCAGTGACCCAGAGTCCACTGGCAAGAACTAAAGGCAATCCATACCTGGTCCAAAGGCAGAGCTGGCAAAGAGCACTGGGCAGTGAGTACCCAGAGAAAGGTGAGAACACATTTTTTTTTCTGTGATGAAGGTGGAGTCCCCACGATTTTGTGTGGGGGATCTCTGGGACAGGCTCACTGAGTCCTAGGATGGTGCAAGGTGACAGCTACCACGAGCTTCCTGACTCAGCCTTCAGACTATACCATGCACATTGCCCTTTGCTTCTGGAATGTCACCAAGTGTTCCGGTGGCCTAGAAATGGTGTTCCTAGAAATGGCCTCTGGTTTAGGTGGTGATGTTATTTCCATTTGTGGATTCTCTGTCTTAATCCCATTGGTTAAATGTTTTTAGGAAAGACCCTTCCTTTGTTTGTTGGTTGCCTTATTCATGCTGGAACAGATGACAAAAGTTGGTGCCCAGAATACTACAGCTAGAACTCAAAAATTCTTACCTTCAATCATGCCAATGGGTTAGAAGGGACCCCTACGTAGTTACACCTTCTCTCCTATCATATGTTTTTACACAATATATCTTGATCATGTTCTCTCACCCAGCACCTCCCAGGTCCTACCCAAGTTCATGTTCATCACCCCCCCCCAATAAAGACAGAAATGAGCCCAAGAGAAGTCGTAAGAATCAGAGACACAATATTTACACACTCAGGAGGCCATAAAAACACTAAACTGGATCCATTGTGCATATGTAGATGGCCAGGTGCTGACCTGTCCACTCTCTGTGTTTGCTGCCCCATCCTGTACTGGGCCTGTTAGAAGTATAGTTTACAGTTGTGAGCATCTTCATGGCTTAGGACTTAAGGCTGTGTCCTCTGGAGTAGTAGCCAGAAATTTTAAACACTGAGCCAACTTCCAGCCCTTGCTTTGCTTTTTAAATACCAGTCTTAGATATAATAATAAAAATTTTGTCCTGGATTAGTGACACGTTTCTTGTTTTTAAAGATTTATGCATGTATGTGTATGAGTGCTCTACTTGCTTGAGTTCCTGATGGGGATGTCCTACTGTAAATACGTTTCTCTTATTGGTTAATGAATAAAACACCGTTCAGCCAATGAGACAGGAAGTAAACTATAATTCTAACAGGCCCAGTGGCCTCTTCTGGCCTCTGCAGACACCAGGCAAATATATGGGACACAGATACACATGCAAGCATACATTCATACACATTAATAGAATTATTAAAAAAGAAAACACAAAACTAAGCCCACATACTGGCAGTTCTCTATGCCTGCATACAAACCCTCTCAGTGTCCTCCCCAACACCATTATGGCATCTCTGATGTGGACCCTTCACTCTCCTCAGACCCCCATCAGGCTATTGTCCATCTGACTGCCCGTGGCATGAATCACTATTTTAATAAAACACAGACCCAAACAATCCATCTCACTGTCCCTCGTGAGTCCTCATCTGAGGCCTTTCATGTGGTGCTAATGAGATCCTATTGGCATCTCCCTGCCATCTGACATGGTGACAGAGTGTGTGAGTTTTGTGATTGTCTTTCCATGGTAAGTCTGTGAGACCTCTAGGTGTTCTGTGTGGAACTCCAAAGGATGAGGTGGGGTCCCTGGGAGTTGACATGGTCTCCCTGTGATGTGAGAGGCCTTTGGGTGGGGGGAATCTGTATATTCATCTTTCTGAGGGTGCTGTGTGAGGTCTGGAAGGCTGGGTGATATCAGTGTGAGGCACTGCTCTGTGGCATCCTGAGGCCACCAAGTGACATCCCTATCTTAGGGCTGTGAGAAGTTTCTGAGGACTCCCTTATGTCTCTATCAAAAATCTCCTTGAAATCTCTGTGTGGACTCTGAAGGTTGTTACTTGTGCATGTTGTAAGATCTATGCATATTCAAGTCTCTTTGGGGGTCTTTGTCGGGGCTTCAGTGTGGATCTCTCTGGGGGTATTTCTGTGAGAGTGTTTCTGAAAGTCTGTGGGTGACATCTCTCTGTGAGGGTCTTCCACAGGACTGTGTGTGTCTGTGTGCATGCTTGTGGAGGTCTGGGTGCACTTCTGGGGAATCTGTCCCCTTATTTGAACTTTAGGATGATGCACAACTGTCATCATTATTGCACCTGCTTTGTGACCTGTGAAGACCATGAGCTGGCACTCCAGTGCCTCTGTACACAGCTACACAAATGTCAGTACAGAAAATGAGAAGACAGACAAGCTGATCTGGCCCTTTCTGAGGGGTTGCATATGGTTGACTTAGCACCCCCTACTCCTACAGACTTCCTGTTTGTGTTTATCAAGGTTGACTTAGCATTCCCAATCCTAAAGACTTCCTCTTTGTGTCTTTGTAGGGTTGAGTTAGCACACCCCACTCGATTTCCATAATTACAGTATAATTAATAGTAAGTACAAGGATGGACCTAGGAGATGGTGTCAATGTCACTGTCCACTGTTTGTGGAGACATATATTTCAGAAGCAGTACTAATGTTTACCACACAGACATTTCCCTGTGGCCTAGCACGACAGGCACAAACTCCAGATAAAACATACACAGAGAAAGTAATGTCTAAAAGTTTAATTACTTCAGATACGGAAAGGCACTTGTTCTTCCGTATAGTTTACAGGGGCAGTGCCTAGGACAGTGGATGGGTCTGCTTGGAAAAAGAAGTGCCTGTGCCCTCTGCTGGTATTGGCTGGCTAGGGACGCTGGATCTATGGACACCTGGGCCTGGTTGTTAGTGTAGGGCATCCATTTGGCAGTGAAAGGCTGGCTGTGTGCCTTGGGGTTAGCTTGATGAACACAACTAGTGTTACCCTGTGCTGTTTTTGCTTGTGCAGTGGAAATCCTGTCATAGCAGACCTGCCTCCTCACTTGAGCTTGGGTTGGGTCTGGGCGCTCATTCTTCTTTGAGGAAGCACGCACAGGGTGAGTCCCCAGTTTCCCCGTCAGAACCCTTCCAACAGGGGTCATGAGGTCTTGAACTTCAGTGACCTGTTGGGCCCTGAAAAATCTGTTCAAGCCTGACCCTCGGCTTCGACAAGTGCCTGAGAAGGCCTTGACATTTTTCCGTAAGTCCCCCTGTCCTTTGTCTTTGGCTGTCAAAATTGAAACAATGGCATTTTTTATCTTGTGCCCAACCTTCTTTTCATGGTTATCTGACCCATATGTTTGGACTGGCATTGTCCTTGAAAGCTGTACTTCTTGCTGGGGACTTCCACAGCCCTCTTTGTCATTTGGACCAAAGATATGGCTAGTCCAGGGTTCCTTAGGTTTGGAGATCTTGGTGATATTTTCTCTACAGGACAAAAGGTTCCTGTCCTCGGAGGGTGATTTGCTTGGAGGGGACACAGTCTTGAAGCAGGACTGAGAGGCCCTCGAGGCCAGTATATCTGCAGCAAGCAGAACCTCGGGGGCACAGTCTTGAAGGAATGTTCCAGTGGCACAATCCTGCAGAACAATACCAGGGGCCAGGTAGTGAGGTGTGCTCAGGTCTGAGTCTTCTGGACCCTGAGAAACTGATCTGGAATAGGATGGACTTTGACTTGTCTCCAGAGATTCACTGTTGATTGGAGACTTTGCCCTCTCCCCAGCTTCTGTGTTATATGCCCAGTCAGAGGACTCTTCCTCTTCTGCCTCTTCCAGATGTCCAGTCTCCCTGGTACTTGTTGACTGGGATGCCACACTGAACTCCCGAATTAATACCTCTTTGTACATTCCTCTTAAGGCCACACCCTCACTCTTTTGTGGTTCATATACATCTTTGACTAGGCCTGGAGTTGGCTCTAGGTTGTGCGTCCAAGGTCTAAGGACTTTATCACTGTGCCAGGCTCTGCCCACGAGACTCTGAGGGGTGGAAACAGAAGTCAAATCATCCTCTGGGACTGTTGTAGTGGCCTCAGAGGGTCCAGAATTGTCACAAGTTGGAGGCTCCTTTAGAATTTCCAGCCGGAGAGCAGGAGGCGGCTTCAGTGTAGAAGGAGATTGCAGAGTGCTGGTGATTTCCATCACTTTCTCCTCTGGGGCTTTCTGAAAAGGTTCTGCCAGGACACTAGCCTTTATGTCAGTACAGACTTCTCTAGAGTCCCAGGAGGACAAAGAGGCATTGGAGAGTGGAGATGTAGCTTTGTTCTCATTGAACACATGTATGGTCCTGAGGCCTCTGAGGGGCAGGCTCCATCTGTGCCTCACCAGGCGTCTTGTCAGATGTGTTTCCAGCACCTTTTGAGTGCTGGCGTCTAGAAAGGAAGCCTCAGAGGTTTTTTTGCAGATGGTCGCATCAGTCATGGATGATTTTTTCCAAGTGTTCATATTTGTGTTTGAGTTGGCACAAGGGACCATAGCAGGGTTGACACTTACTCCTTGACAAACGGCCACGGGCACCTTACTTTCTTTGGTACATCTCCACTTGCTGCTTGAGTAGTTTTTCAGGGTTTCTTCTAGCTGCCTCTTTCCTGGAGCTATTGGGGAAACAGTTTGTGAATCTCTTCTTGAAGATCTCATGTGGTAAGTTTCCTCCTGTGTGTCTGAGATGTCTTCAAGAAGTTTGCCTCGGTGACCTTCTGCCCTCCGGTAATGATCTCTCTCAGCTCTTCCCAGGCATTTTGTCACATCCTCACCTGGACCTCTCCGAGGTTGGATCATCTCTGAACCCTCTGATGGAACACTTAAGGAATGCTGGCTGCTTTCGTCTGCCAGTGATGAGGAAGGTGAATGCCCACCATTAACTTGTGCCTCCCCCATCCCTGCCAGTTTGTCCTGTGACTTCATCAGGTCCAGAGATAGCTGGACCTTTTGAGGCCATTGGCCCTGGTGTTGTATGAAGCTCCTCTTTAAATGCTGTTCCAGCTGCTCCCGGAGCTTGGGGTTAATGAATTCCCCCGGGAGCTGGACCACTGACTCATGGCCCTGGGGCACCCAGCTGTTTGAAGTGCGTGGATTACATGCTTCCTGGGACTTTTTCACTATGGCCGGTAATCCGCTTCTACTTTCCTGCTGCTTCTTTAAAAAGTGGAGCTCTAGGTATTGAACAGCAGGTGGGACACTAGATAGAGATGTTGATGATGTAGCACAAGAAGTCCCATAATCCATAATTAGAGGTGAATGGCATGGTGAATTTGGGAGGGAGGATGGGTCATGGGCCTGGGTTTGGATTTCAGACAGTTCTGAAGTTTGGGACAAGGTTAACTTCTGAGCCAAAGTTTGGGATTGGACTGAGTGATGAAGCAACGGCTTTGAGGAAAAGTTCTCTGATGGTACCTTAGTCTGACTGTGTATTGGGATGTATGTAGATAGTACATTGAATAAGATGGAGGGGACATCCTGCAGGGACTCTGCCATATAGACGGTAGCCACAAGGGACTCACTGTGGAGAAAGGGGAGGCCCCAGAAAAGCTGGCTGTATTTCATGGGTAAATGATCACCCAAGGCCTTCTGGCAGAATGACTGCTGGTGACCTGCAAACTTCTCTGATTTGTCGTTTCTGCTCCAGAAGGGCTGTGAGGTGGTGGTGGTCTGCCTGCTGATCCAAGACTCCACCATATTTTCCATGGGGCCCAAAGCATGGTCAGATTTTTCTTTGCCATTGTTAAGTTTGAGCTCCACCCTCTTTTTATTCTGAAGTTCCAGTTCAGGGTTAATGAAAAAGGGCTCACCAGCCTCTACCTGCCTGGATGTGGGGCCTGCCCAGGAGGAGGCCTCTTGGTGACTGAGAGAAAGATGTTCTTGCAAGGACTCTCCATAAGATGAGTTGGAGTGGCACCAGGTATTGGCAGTTACCTGGTACCAGGAAGGGCTTGAGATAGGCCTGTTTGTTTGGTCAAAGCCTTGTGTGATTGGTGTAGACTTGCTTGAGTTGGCAAGGTCTGACTTGTTTTGTGTAGGCCTTCCAGAATATTCAAGATCTGGGATTGTTGAGATAGACCTGTTTGGTTGTTCAAGGCCTGGGTTTGTTGAGGTAGGCCTGCATGAATTGTTTAGGATTGGGGTAGTTGAGGTAGGCCTGCTGGACTTGTTTAGGCTAGGGGTAGTTGAGGTAGGACTGCTAAAGTCATTAGAGCCTGGAATGGTTGAGTTAGGCCTATGTGACTGATCAAGGCCTAGAGATGTTGGGATGAGAGAAGGCAAATCTGGCAAAGGTGCGCTCTGTGAGTTCCACAGCGCTTTCCCCTCACACTGAGGAGACATCGTGCTGGCATCTGGAATGCATGGAGGACAAGCCACAGGGTCAGGAGGACGAGATGGGAGGGACGGTGCCCCTGGTGGTGGTGAATGGTGTCTTCCAGGAGTCAAGGTCTCTGGTGCCTGAGAGTCACTCATGGACAACTGTGACTCAGTAGAAGCTGAGGAATACAGCAGCACAGGTGACAAGATTTTAGAATTTTGGCACAGCAGGTGTTCCTGGAGAGGAGCCGAGGAAGCCACTAGGGGCTTGGTGGACACAGATTCCTCTGTGGGCTGCCCAGGTGGCAGGTGGGCTTTGGCAGCTTCTGAGTCAGACTCTTCACCCGAGGCATCTTGTCTTAAGAGCCTGCAAAAGCTGATGGTATTGACAAGCCTCCGTAGTATGCTGCAGGAGACAGGAGATATCATTGCAGTTGGGAGAACATGCGGCCATGAGGCTGGGCAGTCTGAGTAGAGAAGGACCCTCACAGACCATCACAACCAATGACCTACACTCTTCTTTTTACAAGGCCCTGTTATCTTCAACTCCAGGACTGTATCATGTCCCACTCACCCCAAGGGCCCCTATTCCCTTGGTAACCTTATGCCCTGGTCTGGGTGATCACAGACCTGGCAAGGAGAGAGGACCAGGGGGAATGGAGATGGCTCACCTGTGCAGAAGGGAAACCAGTACCTTGTCCTCCTTTGGTTTCTTCCTGCAGCCTCTGTAAGCTGGAAATAGAGACTGGGTTATGGTGGGGGTAAGGAGGGACCTGGTATCTTACCAGAGACTGAATGAAATGTCCCTTCAGTAGAAATGAAATGTTAAACTGGAGCTCAGGCTCTATGAGCGATGCTACAAGACCAAACACATCAAGAGCAAGGCACAAGTGTGGCAGGACCAGGTGCTTCCACTTCTAAGAAACTCCATGAGCTTCTTAATCTCCATGTGGAGGGGAGGGAGGGGCAGTGTCCTGAAAGAGGAAAACGTCTCAGAGGTTTACAACCCATTTGCCTCCAGATCTAGGCAAAATGGTACCACTTCCTCTCACACCATCACTCCCAGGGAGCACCCAGTCCTGGCTGTCCCATAGCTTCATTCTGAGCCCAGAACCTGGGATGTGTCTTCAATACTTAGTTCCTTGGAAGGAGAAGCATCCTTGAGGGTTCTGCAACTCATTTGGAATCATTACTGGGGGTGGGGCTGGCTGGTGAGGAAGTCACCTTGAAGGGGAAGGAAGTAGCCTACCTCTCAAGGTCCTGGTTTTCTTCCTGACCTTGATTCGTTCTCTCTTCACCACCTGACAAAGACAGACAGCACCTGTAGCCCCATTCACTGATCCACAATATGGGCAAACAGGAATGGGAACTGTCTCTGTAAGAGCCACCATGGATGTCATTGGTCACTATTGTGTCAGGAAGCAGATGCTCAGCTCTGAACTACCAACAGTTGTTCTTGACACCAGAGGCCCCTCGTGTCCTGCATCATGGCCACCTCACATCAGCTCCACTGACCCTGCAAGCATGCTTGATGTAGGGGACATAGGAACCTGTGCTCAGAACCTTTCCTTCCTCAGAGGTCCCCAGCTGTCCCAGGAACACTGTCCCCGACTACATAGTCACAGGACTTCTCCCAGGGATGCATGGTCAGAGGCTTATAACCCACTCCCCCTCTGCCCTACCTGCCAGTTCTGGGGTCCTGCTCTTGTCTGAGCATCCCTGTCAGCCACCTCCCTATTTGATTTGGAAGTGGAGCCTATAAAAGGAGAGAGGGAACTATTGTGTTGGCTTGGGGCTAAGGCATTCTTACCTTTTGGGTGATGGTGTTTTCTGCTGGTGGAGGTGAGGGTGTGTTAAGGGGGACGAGGGGTAGTAAGAGGTGGAAGAGCCCCAGTCCACACAAGAAGGCAAAGGCCAAGTCCATTGCCCAAGTGGTGAAGCTGGGGGTCAGCCATGAAGAATCGACGCTTTCCAGAGCAGAGAGAAAACTCTCCATCTGAATTGCCCTGTTGTTCTCAGGCAACTGAACTCTGAGAGTTCTCCCTGGGAGAGGGCAGCTGAGCCCAGGCCTGCATCACAGAGCTCCTGTCTCCTGTCACAAAGGGCTCCTGAGTGTGGGGGAGGGGTTGTAGCAAGAGGTGACAAAACAATCCCTCCCCATCCTCCAGCCTTCCCGGGGTCTCCATCCTCCACAGCCTTTTGTGTCTCTGTTTCTAATTCCCCCTGCGGAGAGGCTTGTCCATATTCAGTGGGCATTTGAGATCTCAAAGCTCCCTCCAGTGATGTTCCTCCTCCAAAAGTCCTTCCCTTCTGATGCTTCTAAACAGTTCCACCTGCTGGAGACCAGGGACTCATGCCTATGATTCTATGGGGCTTTATTCAAGCCCTCCATTCCATTCTCTGGCCCTCTGTAGTCTTGTAGCAAGATTCACTTAGTAAAACTTCAAAAGCCCCCATAGTCTTTCACAGTCTCAACACTATTTCAAAGGCTAAAATCTCTTCTGAGCTTTGAAGCAATCTCTCTCTCTTCCTCTCTCTCCCTCTGTCTCTCTCTCTGTCTCTCTCTCTCTCTTCCCCCTCTCTAAAGCAGCCTTTGACTTTTTTCTTTATAGAAACAATCTTATTTTATTTACCAATTCCATTTCTCCCTCCCATCCACCCATGCCCCCCTCCCTCATATATCCTCCATCCCATCCCCCATCCACTCCCCAGGGAAGGTGAGCCCTTCCATGAGGAATCATCTAAGTCTGTCAAGTCATTTGGCCTAGGTTCTTCCCCCAGTATCTAGGCTGAGTGTATCCCTCAGTGGGGAATGCGCTCCTGAAGTCCATTCTTACACTAGGGATTCATCCTGGTTCCACTGCCAGAGGCCCCATAGACTGCCTAGGCCTCCTAGCTGACACCCAAGCAAGTGCGGGTGGACTGGTCTGGTCCTATGCTGGTGCCCCAACTGTCAGACTGGGGTCCATGAGCTCCCACTTGCTCAGTGGGTTTCCCCAACCTGGTCTTGAACCCTTTGCTCATCACTCCTCCCTCTCTGCAACTGGATTCTAGGAGTTCAGCTCTGTTCTTAGCTGTGGGTGTTTGCTTCTGCTTCCATCAGCTACTGGATGAAGGTTCTAGGATAACATTTAAAGTAGTAATCATTCTCTTTATAGAGGAAGGGCATTTAAGGTAGATTCTCCATTATTGCTTAGATTCCTAGTTGGGGTTATCCTTGTGGATCTCTGGACATTTCCCTAGTGCCAGATTTCTCTTAAAACCTATAATGGCTCCCTCTATTAAGGTATGTATTCTCTTACTCTATTCATCCCCTGACTCAAATCTTCCTGATCCCTCATCTTCTCCCCCCTTCTCTTCTCTTCTCTTCTCTTCTCTTCTCTTCTCTTCTCTTCTCTTCTCTTCTCTTCTCTTCTCTTTTCTCTTCTTCTCCCCTCCTCTTTCTCCTTTCTCCCCCACTCACCCCTGTGTTCCCAATTTGTTTAGGAAGTATCTCATGTAAAAACAACACTCAAAATACATGTTTTAGCATTCAATGTCATAAATACAGATTCCAAAAGGAACTAAAGAGGCTATAGTGTGGAAAAACTAGACCAAAGCAAGACCAAAACCCAGCAGGACAAAGTCCAAACTCTGTATCTCCATGTCGGATATCACAGGGCTTTTCAGATCTCCAACTCCCTTCAGCTTCATTGACTGCAACACACATCTTTCTCATGAGCTGGTTCCACCCCCTATTAGCTGGTCTCCTTGGCAGGAGTCCCATAGCTCTTTCATCTCCAACATCTTGAGGTTTCCAATGAAATCCAGGCTTTACCCTCGCATCTTTACATAATGCCTCTCTAGACCTCCACGCAGGCACAACTCTGACATATGCCTGGCCTCAACAGCTTTCTTCTCATGTTTCCTCTATGTCTCTGATGCCAAAGCTGCCGAGGTCTGTAACCTGCTTAGCATGAAACCTTGGAACTCGGAGTTTTCTTGAATTGTATTGGCTTGAGCTTTGACTTTTGTTGTCTTTAGGGATAGGTCGGTCCTTAGGGCTTTTCTTTCAAGGTGTAGTATTAGCTGGGAAGAGGAGATGGAGGAGTCACAGGGTGGCCTCGTCCAGGGCCCAAGAAAGCCACAGTTCTAGTCCGCTCCTTCTGCTCCTCCATCATCAGCCAATCTGGTGCTCCCTGGTCGGCACTTTCTCTACTCTTTCCTTCTGTGAGTGTCCCCTTTAAATCCCCCTTTTGGGTTTGTTGCTGTTTCCACACAAGGTTTCTCTGTGTATCGTTGGCTGTCCTGGAACTCACTCTGTAGACCAGGCTGGCCTCAAACTCACAGAGATCCACCTTCCTCTGCCTCTGCCTCCCAAGAACTGGGATTAAAGGTGTGGGCCCACCACCACCTGGCTCACCCTTTTGTAAGGACATTTTTCTCAAGGAATAAGACCCAGCCCAAAGACCTCACTGCATACATCATCTCGTTAAACCCATCTCCAAAGGAAGGTCCCAATTTGAGAGCCAGGACCACAGCATGTCCTCCTCTTTTCAGAGGGGACCACCCCCTGCTAGTGTAATATTCCTGTTGTAAAAAAGTTAAGATGACTCTAATACCCCTAAAACTGGAAACTGGGGATGAGAGATGGTTCTATGGGTAAAGAGCTGCCTACAAACTATGAATATCTCCCTTTGGATCTCAGACACCAACCTACAACTAAGTTAAGATAGATGAGCAACTGTTGTGTTAAGATACTAGAGTAAATTGAGGGCCATGCTGGTTCCAGGGCTTAGGGCTGGTACCTTGGGACCTGTTGGTGTCTGAGGGCTGTGCTTCCACTGGAGTCAGGCCAACCTGGGTGGCCTTCAATACCACCCTGAGCCATGGTAACATCTAGACCTGGCCTGCTGCCATGTCTGGGTCCATGGTCCTGCCACAGCTGGAATCTGTGTTGACAACTGTGGCCTCTGTCATCTCAGAGGGCCATAGGAACCATGCACGATGAAGTGCCATCTGAGACACTCTGCCCTTTGATGGCCCTGCCACTCATTGGGCACCATAGCATGAGAGCTGTCCCAGACCCTAAGGGACAGCTGTCTGTGCATTTGGGAGAGATGGCTCCACCCATCACCACAGGTGAGGAAGGCCCTGATGGCATGGGCATAGGTAGCTGGCTGGCTCCTCACCTGAGGCAAGTAGCCCCAGTGGCCTGGAATGACCAGCTCAGCACGCAGGCCCAGAGTCAGCCCTTGAGTTGGCCCACCCTGACAACTGCCTCATCTAGAGCCTGTTGGAGCCCATGGCCAGAGTGGTCCTGTGGAACGATGCTGGCAGAATCTCCTTTACTCAGTGTGGACATGGGATATCCCAGGGCAGTTTCAGTGAGGACCCATGAGGATGGAGTAGCAGCAACCAGAGGTCTCCAACCAGACCAGTTTCTCTTTGTAACAAACATTTACTAGTAAGGCTGACTAGAGAAAAGGGTATAGATGTACCAGCAAGAGGAATGAAGAGGTCAGAGAGGCGGGAAATGGGGAGAAGCCAAGAGGTTTTGGGGGAGGCTGGTTTGGTTCTTGTTTGTTTGTCCATTTGCTTGCTTTGTTTTGCTTTGGTTTGATGTTTTAAATTTTCATTTGGGGTGGGTGCTGCTGAGACGAGGAGGAGATATGGAGGAATGGACTGGAAGTGAGCAGAATTAAGGTGCATGATATAAAATACTAAAGAAACAAAAATATTCCCAGGGTAAATCCAGTGTCCTCCCAAGATACCCAGTGGGT
Organism: Cricetiscus sungorus; assembly: GCA_030556225.1. Classification (NCBI taxonomy): domain Eukaryota; kingdom Metazoa; phylum Chordata; class Mammalia; order Rodentia; family Cricetidae; genus Cricetiscus; species Cricetiscus sungorus. The sequence continues at coordinate 14,589,862 of JANBXA010000731.1, forward strand.
GGCAGACAATGGCTGAAAAGGTGCATGGGAAGGTACAGCTGAATCACAGTGTGGCTTCAGTTCAAGAAGCAGACAAAGCCATCAGTCACAGATGAGTAGTGACAGTAACAGTAAAGTGAGACCAGTGGGTTCATGCAGATGCAAGCTAAAGACAGATCAATGAATAAACAGAGAAAGAAGGTCAAGTGATTTCTTACAAACCAACTTGATTAATAAAAGGAGACCCAGGATGAGGAGAGAAAGTTCCCATCAGGCACCTGGGGCAGTGCTGACTCCTGCATTGAGACTGACATCTACAGGGAACCCCACAAGAAACAGGATACTGTGTTTTAGAATAAATGTCTCCCTGATGATGATGATGATACCACAGAGTGGGAAACTCTGCAGGTGCCATGGACCCCTAGACAGGAACAAGAAACACAGAGGTCTATGGAACAGTAAGGGTAATGGGCACGGTGGTGTTTAATGTTCTGGCTGCACCACAGAGTAACTGAAGATAAAATCAGCGGAGCCATTCAGGGACATCCTACAGGAGGAACTGACCACTGTACTTGGAATGTGCACCAAGGCCAGGTTGGGGAGGAAGGACAGAGGACCTATCTCAGACTAGAGCAGACTAAGGAGCTGGGAGATCACAGGGTGATTCTGGACAGACAGCAGGAATAGTGGCAAAGCTCTGATTACGTCTGTGGTTCATTAGCAGCATCACATTGGTCCCAGCAGCTTGTGCTTAGGGCTCTGAATATGACAGCACCAAGGATACAGAAATATTAGGACTCTTGTCAGTCTAAGATTCCAGGGCAATGTGTGTGTGTGTGTGTGTGTGTGTGTGTGTGTGTGTGTGTGTGTGTGTGTCTATGCAGGTGCCTGTTTGGGACACATCTATATGGGAAGCTATACATGGAAGTCAGAGAACAGCCTCAGCTGTCATTCCTTAGGTGCCATCTACTTGTATTTTCAGAGACTCTATTGTTCTGGATCTTGGCAAGTAGACTAGGCTGGCTGAACTCTCTCCCCAGCTCCTGATCTAGCATTATTTCCAAATAAGACAATGGAGTAATGTAAGGTGGTGTGGATCAGTGGCAGGGAATCCGTTGTGTATTTGTGAGACCTTGGTTCCCATGTACACATGAGGTTTGGGGTCCAGCACCCTACAGGTACATACAGGGACAAACAATGGCTCCTAGGTTGATGGGTCCCCCGCCCCACACTTCCTGGAAGCTTCAGGGCTAAACTCCAAGCAGTTGCTGTCCACTTGCCACCTCTCATTGATGATCTCGCTGCTTCTCCTCTGGGAAACCACAGCAGCATCAAGAATGCTGAGGGAGGAATTTATTTGTTCTGTAAAACACAAGGAGACTCGGGCTGCAGGTAACTAAAGCTGCCTTGTACTGGCAAAAGCTGCCCTTGACTTAAGCAGAAACTTAAACAAACATCTTTGGGCAAGTTGGCTGAGCTGTGTTGGAAGGAGCTAAGGAAATGACACCCCAAATTTTGCCACTTTGGAGTTCCCATTAAGGGTACCTGGCGAAGAATCCTTGCAGGAACTCCCCATCAGCCTAAGGAAACCCCACCAATAGATTCCATCATCATAGATCTCCAGCCTTGAGAACCCCAGCAAGCAGAGAGGACTAACTTGGATCCAGGATAGGAGCCCAGAGCTGACCCCACCTAGAGGGTCACATGGAATAGGGACTCACTCATCTTTCTTCAAGTTTATTCATTTCCTCCCTAGTGCCCCTATCACAATTCCAGATCCATCTAAGATTAGGGAAACTTGCTTTGCTTTCATATTAACTTTGTATGTAAACTCTCCCGCCATTAATCAGTCTACCATTGACTTACAGACACCAATGCTGAACTGTCAGAGAGGGCATGACTCTTCTGTCCCCTGTAGTTTCATGTGTGAAATATGTGGTGTCATGATGTCTTTGTCTTCACAGGTTCCTGATTGGACTAGCATACCATTTTCCTTTTTCCCAAACAGTGAACAAACTAAACAATAAGAAAAATAGTAAGCTGGGCATGGTCCCCCACACCTGCATCATCAGAACTCATGAAGTAGAGGCAGGAGAATCAGAAGTTCAAAGTCATCCTTGGCTACAGAGAGACTGAGGAGAGCTTGGACTACTTGAGACCCAGTTTGTGTAGTGTCGAGACAAAATTCCAGGCATAGGGGCACCTCTGACAACTACTCTACAATCTGAGCTACACCCGCAGGTCACCACTTTCTGAGATTTATTTTCCTTCCTCTCCTCCCTAGCTCCATCCACTCCAGCCAAGCAGATCTGAGGATGGTGGAGGAATAGGAAGTTATTTCCTGGACAGCCAGTTACTTCCAAAGTATACAGGGGTGTAATGCCATGGAATTCTCCCAAAACAACCGGGAAATGCTTTTCCTTCCCTTGCATAGGCAGAGTGAGAACAGAGAACTCATCACCACGGGTAAAGGCTGGAACACACTGGGCAGCATCTGCCATTTTTGCTTAAGGACCATTTTGAGCCATAGGCAACTATGAAAGCATGGGTACAGAATGATGACTTTGTCTTCATCCTGTTTCCCAAGGCAGGACTTGGATGGGTAAAGATACACAAGCTCCCCTCAACACCACCACCCACACCCATACAATGAGTAAATAAGTAGAGAAGTATTTTCATTGTCACAGAACTTGCAATACTCGCCAACACACCCATGGGCCTGGGGAGGCTCCAAAGCCCTATGTGACAGCCAGCCAGTCGCCCCCGGTTCCACTCTCCCATCCATCTACCTCCCACAACCTACTGCTGCCATTTGAAGCTTTGCTCTATTCCTCTTGTCTGGTGCATGCTCCATAATTTACTGGTTTGGGTTACGATGATAAACAAGAGTCACTTCTAAACAGTTTGAAAGATTCTCTTGCTAGGTGCCTCCCCCTCCTGTATGTGCAACACATTCACTAACTGGCTGGTTTTCTCTTGTTATCTGCTTTTACTGTCTGCTTACTTTATAGAATCATAGCCTAAGACAAAGGACAAATATTTCTTTCCCTGATGAACTAATCCCAGTTTAACTCATTGTTGGAAGTCAACAAAAGTGGGCTGGAAGGACAGCTCCGTGGTTAAGAACAGTGGCTGCTCCTCCAGTGGACCTGGTTCAGTTTCAGTGAAGGTGATGAAGGTGCTCACCACTGCCTGAGTAGGAAGGTTTGATGCCTTTGTCCAAGGGCATCTGTGCTCAGACACTCACTCACAACCACACACTCATACACATACTTAACAACAGTAAAATTCTGCCAAAATGTGAATTAAGATTGTCAGAGGGTACATCCTTTCATTCCAGCATGCAGGAGATTCAAACAGGAGGCTCCAGAGTTCAGATCTCGGATGAGTTATATAAAGAAACCCTCTGTGCCCTCCACAGGGAGATTAAGAAGCTCATGGAGTTTCTTAGTAATGTAAGCATCTGGTACGTGCCAGAGTCCTGACACACTTGTGCCTTGCTCTTGATGTGTTTGGTTATGCGACATCGCTCACAGATGCCTGAGCTCCAGCTTAACTTTTCATTTCTACTGAAGGGACATTTCATTTAGTCTTTGGTAAGATACCAGGTCCTTCCTTACCCCACCAGTGTGAGTGGAAAGCACTGTGGAATTCACAGAGCGCAACTTTTCCTTCTCCCATCCCAACATCTCTAGGCCATGACCATTCATTCACACAGGCCTAACTCAACCATTCCTGGCTCTAATGACTCTTGCAGGCCTACCTCAACCACTCTAGTCTGTGGTGTGATCCCAATTAGTCTTCAATAAAAACCCAGAGTCAGAGTGAAAGCTGAAAGATCAGAGAAGCAGATGAGACAGCCATTGACCTCTAGGAATCTCAGACTGAAAAGAGTTCCTGTCTACCTCTCTGCCCAAACTTATCAGTTCCAGTATCCTGTATGTATACACATGTAGACCTCTATGGGTAACTCCAGGCTAGCTCTACCCTCTGATCTTCAGGAAAGCTTTATTAGTCAAAACACAAACAAAACATCACATTCCTCCCCTCTTTTTGTCTAAATATGTTACGAGCACGTTTTCCTCGCCGGTCTGGTCCTGTTGCCCTGCTACCATGCCAGCCCCCAATAACACACAGAGACTCTGTATTTGATACAATCCTGTTGGCCAGTTGCTATTATTGCTTATGGGCTAGCTCTGTCTTACCACCTGACACCATTATGTTATGAGCACGTTTTCCCCGCCTGTGGTCTGGTCCCAGTCTTTGTTCCTCCCCACCAGCCGCCCGATCCCGCCGCCATGTGAGCCCCAATAACACACTGAGACTCTGTATTTGATATAATCCTGTTGGACAGTTACTATTATTATTTATGTGCTAGCTCTGTCTTAATGATTAACCCATTTTTACTTATCTAAGTATTTCCATATGGTCATCTTATCAGAGCAGCGGACTGGCATCTTCTTTTTCCATGCTCTACATGCTGACTCCTCCTTACTACTTCCTCTCTCCTCCTCCTAGTCTCCTAGCCCCACCTATTTTATTTTCTGTTGGCCACAGTGCTTTATTTATTAACCAGGATGAGAAACATATTTACAGAATAACATCTCCCATCATAAATAAAAAGGGGTTATACCTAACATAGAAAAATCATACAAAGCAAGTTCAACAATTATATACAAATTTATACAGGCAGCAATTAAATTGACAATGTCTAGTCCATTAGCAATTGAAAAATTTAGAGAAAATACTCCATTATCTATCTTGAGTCCAAGGTGTTGTAGCTAATTCATTTCTATTCTAGCTTATATTAAAATCCCAAAGCTATCTTTTTATATCTCTCAACCTTATACACTTTACATTTCTTTTGTGAGTTTCTTTTCTGAATTTCTTCACAAGAAACCTATAACTATCTAGTCTTCAATTTCCTAAGACCTGAGAAGGACATAATATACCCTAAGAAAGCAATAAGTACAACTTCAAAAGAAAGAGCTGGCTGCCTGGACAGTCACCCAACATTCTTCTGTAACATTGTGGCATCTTTGGCCTACAGGCCTAGAATAATGGACAGACTTTTCTATGAAGCAGGATATTTGAAGGCCAGCCCACCTTGTCTTGGCAAGGTTCAGCAGTCACTTTCCTTTTGTCTTTCTTGCCCAGTGGATAACTTTTGCCTTAAGGAAAATAAGCTCCCTGTGGACTCTCTTCGATGCCTATCATCTTATCTGAAGTAGATTGGTGCTGCCAGAAGCAGCCATATCTCATTTTCATAAAAAGAACCAAGTTTGTAAAACATCTTAAATGTCATATTTATGTTGAAGAACACCTGTCTTTCTAAATTATATCTGTTTGACCTTGAAAACATGACTACAAATTTAATTGTAATAGTTCACTATTAACCTGGATTTCTTTATTACCCTAAATAAGTTGCAATAATAACTTACAAGAAATTTGTATTAGATTGTTAAATTAGATTGTTCCAACACCTTAGAACAAAAGTTGAAATATATATACAGTATGTAATAACAAAAATAACCTCAAAATTGTATCAATATACAAAAATCCATATCAATATAAAATATTTAATACTGTTAGTTCCTGTTTTGCATTAAAAGTAGATTCCATAATACACCTCTTTATCCATTCTATAACATGTATACAGTATAACAAAAATAGCCTCAATTTTGTATCAATATGCAAAAATCCAGCCAACGTAAAATAATACTAGTAGTTAATTTTTTGGTTTAAAAGTAGATCCAACAATCTACCCTTTTATCCTATTTATATATCCCCATTTTCTTTTTAGAACAAAATCCTTGAATCTAGTCTTTGCTTAACTTTTTCCCTGACCATTACCAATATGTAAACCATGACATATACCTATAATACACTGAACAACAAAAAACATTCACCCCACCTCTTGGGAATGAGAACGTTGTGTTCTTAAAATTACTTCCTGCTGTTTGGGGACGATGGCATCTTTAGGGAACCCTGAAAAAAATTAGGGTTAATTATCAAGTCCTGGAGAAGAGCTGTATTGTTTGTCTAATCTCTGTGTAATGAAAAAGTGCAGGGCTTGTCTGTCTTGACTAGAGTAGTCTGTGAGGGCGAACCATCTCAGCTAGCCACCTCAAAACTGTCCTGAGGAATTTGTAGTTCAAAGGTGATCTTTGGGTGTAGTGAATCAGCTTAGTTGTGTAGCCATAGCCATGACGTAATCATGGTTGTGGGGTACCATCCTCCTTTCAGGGCTCAAAGCTCACTGTTGAGCATGGTCATGATTGACCTCAGAAAACTTAAAAACATTTCAGATGTCACATGCAGCAGATCTCAAAGAGGTTAAAGGATCACTACTTATGTACATCTGGAGTCAAAAACGTTAAATTCTAATTACCTGTTAGAGACTTATTTCTTTCTCTTATGAGAGTTATTGCTGAAAAATCAGAGAAGCAGATGAGCCAGCCATTAGAGAGACTACTTACCTCTGGGAATCGCAGACAAAAAAAGAGCTGAGCTAATGTCTACACCCTGCCTTATCACTTCCCCTCTCTGCCCAGTCATATCATTCCCTTCTCCAGAATGTACAGACCTCCAGACCCCTATGGTTAAGTAATGGCTAGCTCCAAGCTCTGATCTTCTGGCAAGTGGTATCTGTCAGAACACAAACAAAATACCAAATCACCGGGCCTTAACCATTCTAGGAGGCCTACCTCAACCATCCTAGGACTTGAACTCTTTAGCAGACTTACTTCAACCAACCTAGGCATTATCACTCAAGCAGACCTACCTCAACCACCCAGGCCTTGACCATACTGACAGCCTTACCTCGACCAATCCAGGCCTTAATCATGCAAGTAGGCCCACCTTAAACACTCTAGGCCTTAACCATTTAGGAGGCCTCCCTCAACTACCCCAGATCTTCACCACCCAAGCAGGCCCACATCAATCACCACAGGTTAGACCACTTAGGCAGCCTCCCCTTAACCAATCCAGGCCTTAACTACTCAAACTGGCCTACCTCAACCACCCTGGGACTTGCCTACTTAAGCAGGCCTATCTCAGGCCCTTTCTGGTACTAGATAGCTGCCAAAACCTGGTACCATAACAGCAACTCATCACATGGTGAGTCCTTATAACAGCATCTTTCTCTCAGCCTCCAAGAGGCCTTGTTCTGGACAGGCCCCACATCCAGGCAGATATGAGGCTGGGGAGCCCTTTTTCATCAACACTGATATCCAGGAAATGCTGGAATTTCAGCTCAGCAAAAGGGTCGAACTAAAAATTTGGAAAGGAAATGAAAAGAAAGATCTCATCATGCCTTGGGCCACATGGGCAATATGCTGCTGACTCACAGCAGCAGGCAGACCACCCAACACCTCACAGCCCTTCTGGAACAGAAACTGCAAATCATGGCAGTTTTCAGGGCATCAGCAATTCTTCCACAAGAAGGTCTTAAGTGACCATTTACAGGTGAAATGCAGCCATCTCCTCTGTGGCTTCCCCTTTCTCCACAGTGACTCCCTAATGCCTACTATCAACATGGCAGACTCCAAGATAGATCCCCATCCATCTATTTCAATGGACTCTCTACTTACATCCCAGTACAAGTTCAGACTCACATATCTCCACAGCTCTTTCCTACAAAGCTCTTGCTTCATCACTTGGTCAAATCCCAACCCTTGACTCAGAAGTTGTCCTCGACCCGAGCTCCACCAGAGGCTACAATGCAAACCAGGTCCGTGCTGATCCTCTCTCCAGAAGCTACCACACCTTTCACCTCCAACTAGGAATTATGGGGCTTCTTGTCCTAAAATTTCTTGATCCCAGTTTATTGTTTCACTTGCTATTGGAGACCTAGATTGTCACCTTTTGAGGAAGTACCTAGAAAGTAAGACTGATGTATCAACTAAGGATAAAAAGTGACATACAATGTTTAATCAACTCACTTCCAAGAGTTGGGCACCTCACAGCTATCAGTCTGTTGTCCACCACACAAGGGAACTCATTAACATCCAGCTCTGAGAGCAGATGGAAGAACACTTTAAAAAGAGGTTCATACAATACCAGGGCCAAATGGGCCTGTGAGGTCCTATTAAGTCTCAAAATTAACTTCCTGGGATCAGTCAGACAGAAGTTAATCATTGGATTCCGTATCCCTCATCACTGTCAGATGAAAGCAGCAAGCAACCACAGAATGTCTCATCAAGGAGTCCAAAGAAATTCCAACCATGGAGGGATCCATGCATGGATCAGACAAAGTAAGAAGAGTTCTGAAAAATGTATATGGGAGCCCAGAATTTTCCTAGGCCAAGTTCTTGAGGGTAACTCTGAGACAGGGGTGCAAACTTGCCACAAGAGACACCTAAGAAATGACATCACTCATGAAGTGTTTCCCTAGTGGAACAAGGAAAGAAGCAACTAGAAGTCACCCTTAAAAAAACATTCAAGAAGCAAGTGTAAGCATACCAATCACAGTAAGGTGTCAGTGGCATATTTTCATGGAATACATATGGACCATACGTTGGTACCTACTAAAAACTGAAAGACAAATACAGAAAATTGAAAAAATTTAAATCCTTCAATGAGTCAACCACTTGTAAGGAAACTTCTAAAGGGACTTCTTTCCTTCCTAGAACCCAGCACTGAGAAGGTGCTGGAAACACATGTTACAAGACACCTGGTGAGGCACAGATGGAGCCTGACCCTCAGAAGCCTCAAGACCATACATGTGTTCAATGTGAACGAGGCTATGGCTTGGACCTTTCCATGGCACTCCAATTCTTCTTAGTCCTCCTGGGACTCAGAAACTACACCATTGACAAAATGGCCAGTGTCCTAAGACAATTTTTTCAGTAAGCCCCAGAAGAGAAAGTGACGAAAATAACTACCACTGTGGAATCTCTTTCCACACAGGTCCCTCCTTCTGCACTACAACTCAAAATCCAGAGACTCGCCTAGTGACAACTCTGGGCCCTTTGACATACCTACAACTGTTGAGGAAGACAATATGGCTTCTGAGTACACCCAGAATCTCATGGGCAGAACCTGGCACAGTGATATGGCTTGATACAGTTTTTGGATCTTGGTCAGACAACCCAGAGTCAAATCCAGGCCTAGACAAGAGTGTGAATGAGTCACAGGAGAGTGAGGGTATGGCTTCTAGAGATATCTACCATGAAGTGTCAGTTCGGGAGATCAGTGTGGCATCCTAGTCACCAAGAAGCAGGGTTACGAGGAAGTTGGGGAAAGCAGAGGAGCAAGAGTTTGTGATTAGGAACTCATCACAGAAGGTGGGGAGATGGCAAACTCCAACCAACAATAAACATTCCCTGTTAGAACCATTTCCCAGGATCCAGAAGACTCGGGCTTGAGCTCATCCCATTTCTCCGCCCCTGGTGTTAATCCAGCAGAACAATGCTGCTGGAAAACTCTTTGAAGACTTTGCCCCCAAGTTATGCTTGTGGAAGATATCCTAGCCTCCAGGGTCATCCAGGCCAGATTTGAGAGTGTATCTGCTACAGGTAAGTCAACCTCCAATGACAGGTACCCTTTCTTCTCAAGAAAAAGGAAATCTACAAGATTAAAAAACCCCAGAAAGCATAGACTAACCATATTTTTTTTTGTCAACTCATAACAACATCAAAAAAAAAAAAAAAAAAAGAAAGAAAAACTATAGAACTTCTAGGCAGGACCAATGGCTTTCAGGGACAAGGTATGCCCAAGCCTACAGTCAAATACTAAGGAATGTAATTCTTCCCCAATTACAGAGGAGAAGGTTGGGGACAGGTTAAAAAAAAAGCTTATGGGGTCAATTTTGACCCACAAAGGGAAAGTTCAGAACTCCCCAGAACCAGTCAAAGCCGTATCAGCCATGACCCAAAGCTGAGGGCCAATCATGAGCTGAATATTCATACTCTGACAGGTCATTGAAGCACAGGACCTTATGATCCCTGTTGGATGGATACTAGAGGAGAAATTAGGGGTTCACCATAGGTGTGCTCCCTCAAAGAATAATGTGAACCAAGATCCACCCCAAGCTCCAGTGAGTAAACATGTCTGCCACCACAGGATTCCTACTGCACAATCAAAATTAGCCCAAGGAAACCCCTCCTTTGTTAATCAAGCCAAGGTATGCAGCCAACCTTCTTCAGACAAATGGATGCCCCAGGCTAACAACCAGCCCAGGTGTGCAGAGAACCTGAGTCCTAAGACAGCCCCTATCACATAGGGCATCTCTCCCTGGGACCCTGTCCATTGTCCCAGGCACTGCCACTGCAGAAGTATACTATCTGGAAAAGCAACTGATTTTCCAAATTTCCACATTTAAAATTGATCTCTTTCAAAAATAAACTCCCCCCCCACCCAAAATGAACATGGTATCTGAGGGCTACAGAGTTTAATTTTCAGGCTAGGCATTACTTGCTATGGACTAGCACTGAAAAGATGACTTCTGGATAAAACAAACACAGAGAAAGGCCTGCATCTGTTTCACCTTAGTATTGATTCAGAAGGGGATATGGCTCCCCAAGGAGGACTAGTGGCATTGGAGGATTCACCATCTCCTAGTTCTATCATTAGAGTTCCTGGTAATTATACTGTAATTATGACAAGTGTTTGGGATTTTATATTTTGGGGGGGATGCTAAGTCAACCCAATAAGACCCAAACAAATAAGAAGATTTTAGGTTTGTGTGGGGGGTGCTAAGTCAAGCCTGTGAGACCTCACCCTGAGGGCCAGCTCACCTTGTCTTTCTCTTGATTTAATCAATCCTGGCCTTTATGTAAATGTGTACATAAGCCCCAGAGTGCCAGTCCAAAGTCATCACAAGTCACAAGGTAGGCACAGTGATAATGACAGTTGTGTGACATCCTTGAATTCAAATCAGGGGAATCCTGACCTCTGGATATCCTGGAGCTAGGGATCCTAGGGACCCCATACTCACTTCAGTGGAGGCTACCAACATGCTGAGTTCTCCAGGCCCCACCAGCACAGTGAGGATGGCAAAGCAGTGTCACCTTGTCCTATGTCTGTCTTCAACGCCAGAGTGGTGGTCAACATGGCACTGAGAAATTTCCGTGGGGGTGGCCGCTGCAGAGACCCCTGGTCATTTGTCATTTCTTCTGGTCCAATGAAGGTACAGGACCCTTCTGTCTGTGGGCATAATAAGTCTAAGGAGGGAGGCTGGAAGTAAAAAGATTAGAGCCAAGATATGAGGCCATGTAACATGAGGATGCCCAAAAAGTTTCCATCCATGTGAATCCCCTGCCCTCCAGGGCAGACTGTGGCTATCGGGGTTTGAGCCATTATTCACCTTGCCCTCACCCCACGCCCTTCAATGTGGACTGGGGGAACCCTTTAGCTTTGGCCCACTTGAAACAAATCCTGCAATGCTGGAAGTTTAGCTTCCTAACAGCATACCTAATAGTCTACTTTGATTTACCTTCTAAATTGTAGAGACGAGCTGGTGCGAAGGCCAGAAATGAGGAATAAGAAATTCACTCACAGCCTGGTGGACACTGCACAAAACAATTGTGCCAGCATTACTCCCCAGTGAGAAGACACCTGAAAAGGGTTGAGAGAAACACGGTGGCCACAAAGAAAGTCATTCTAGACCTCTAGCACTTGCCTACCCATGAGACCAGCAGAACGGGCCATCTCACAGGGCCATCTCACAGGGCTGGTCCAAAGTGCACGTGCCCTTTGGATCTCTGGGCAGCCTACAAAGGGTCACTTCGTGGGCCCCACTCAGCTTCCTCCCCAGGTTTCCTTGGCCCAGTCTCTGTTCTTTTAGGAAACAAATGTGGGTAACTGCTTACAAGAGCAGCCAGTTCCCAGGGTGCATTGCAAATTCCTCCTAGAAGATAGGCAGTAAACAGCTCCAGCAGCATCACTTACTCCCTGGTAGAAAACTTTGTTCCAGAAGGTCCCACCAAGGTAGAGGACATGGACATGTGGTCTATTCCAGCCCACTTCCTGAGACTCCCCTTGTGATTCTTAGCAGCTCCTTGGGAGTATATTTTGGACCCACAGGTCTCGCTCTTGAGGGGACCATGTATCAATGACAACAGCCTCTATAGCAGTTCCACACTGAAGCCAGGACACTGAGGTTGGCTCTATTGAGTTCTTCCAGGAACCTGGAAGACACAATTGTTTCCAGCAAAGACTTGGGAGTGGGTCCCAGTAGTGCTGTGGTGTAAGTTCTAGAGATGGTGGTGCCACTGTCAATTGTAATGGTTAAGCCATGGGCCTGGAGAAACCCACAGAGAACTCTATCATAAATCTCCCTGAAAGATCCCAAAGTGATCTCAAGAAATGACTCCAAGAGAGTTTCTTGGAGCAAAACACAAAGATCCACAAACCTCTCCATAGAGACTGCCCCAGGGGACTCCACAGAAGGAGGTTGTGACAGAGTCTTTATCAGAAACCCCCAAATCCTTTCCAGAGATCCAACCATAGACTTCAACACACACACACACACACACACACACACACACACACACACACACACACACACACAACTTGCAAGTGACTGATAGAAATCCACATTGACATTCTAGAGTTCCAGAGATCTTCACTGATCTAGCCACACTTTCACACAGGCTTCTGCAGACATTTGCAGACAAGCTATAGTGGGAGAGAATCGTGGCCACTAAGATCTCTGCAGCCCTAGGAGAAACCCGCGGAGAACTTTAAGTTCCTTCCATGGATATTGACACTGGCATCTACATACAGATCCCCAGAAGTACTACACCCAGACCTCCAGAGGCATGCACACAGGCACATAGGCCTCTAGGAAGACCCTCACAGACAGACATCACCCACAGACTTTCAGAAACAGTCTCACAGAAATACCACCCAGAGAGATCCACACTGAAGCCCCGACAAAGACCCCCAAAGAGACTTGAATATGCATAGATCTTACAACATGCACAGTAACAACCTTCAGAGTCCACACAGAGATTTCAAGGAGATTTTTGATAGAGACATAAGGGAGTCCTCAGAAACTTCTCACAGTCCTAAGATAGGGATGTCACTTGGTGGCCTCAGGATGCCACAGAGCAGTGCCTCACACTGATATCACCCAGCCTTCCAGATCTCACACAGCACCCTCAGAAAGATAAATATACAGATTCCCCCCCACCCAAAGGCCTCTCACGTCATAGGGAGACCATGTCAACTCCCAGGGACCCCACCTCATCCTTTGGAGTTCCACACAGAACACCTAGAGGTCTCACAGATTTACCATGGAAAGACAATCACAAAACTCACAACTCAGTCACCAGGTCAGGGAGATGCCAACAGGACCTCATCAGCACCACATGAAAGGCCTCAGATGAGGACTCACGAGGGACAGTGATATGGATTGTTTGGGTCTGTGTTTTATTAAAATAGTGATTCATGCCACGGGCAGTCGGATGGACAATAGCCTGATGGGGGTCTGAGGAGAGTGAAGGGTCCACATCAGAGATGCCATAATGGTGTTGGGGAGGACACTGAGAGGGTTTGTTTGCAGGCATAAGGAGCTTCTCTTATTCTTTTTTGAGTATGATAGAGGTTTCGCAATACAAGCCCACAGCCAGGCTGATTCTCAGGCAGGAGGCAGGAAAAGGGGCATGGAGCAGGATGTGTGTCCATCAATACCCCTGTTCTGTAAACTCACTTCTCAGGTGAGAAACCCTTACACAAGGCTTCTGTTAGCTGAATATTCACAGATTGTCAACAGAGTGCTTCTTACTCCTGTGAGAGAGGAAGGGCTTCTGTGGCTGCTGTGTCCTGAAAAGCATTTGGATTCTTTTGTCATATTCTTATATCACAGAAACTCTCACAGATCCTCCATGCTGTCCTGAACTGTCCATCCAGAACATGCAGAAACTCTTACCCAACTCCAGATTTTTTGCATGGAGAATGTCAGAGAGAAATCTGCCATGGCATCCTAGCCTTACAGTAACTTAAATTGCCCAGGTATGTCTCTGTCTACAGAGACAGTGTAGACATCTCACAGAGACCTGACACTGCTCCAGAGCTATCCACATTGAAGCTGTCCATACATCTTCCCACAGACTTTTCCCAAGAGGCTTGCATCACCAGAGGGACCCTGACCTAAAAGCCCAACACTACTAGATATGGCCACCAAACTGGGTTCGCTGCATTGGGTAAAGCATGGGAATTTTGTTTTCCCCTCTAATTCCTTGGCCTCTATCCATACTTATATATTTAACGTGTACACCAATAAAATTGGTTTTCCATGAGCTTTTTCATAACTCTAACCTTTGATGTGTGGTTATTGTATATTGTCTTTCCCAAGATGTCACATGCCTTCCAGGAGGATCCTGGTTGGTTCAGCAGACTAAGGAGGTAAACAGACCTCCCATGTCTGGAAAATACCTTCACAACTTTCTTGAAGGATCAATAAATGACGGCTAGTGGAGGAAACTTCCACCTGCTCATCTCTGGAGAGGAAATCCTCCAATCAGTCAAGCTGCTGGCATGGTGTGTAGTTCCAGGGATGCAGTATACGTGAACTGTCACCTACGTGAACTGTCACCATATCGGGGAGGAGTGCTCAGTGATGCAGTTGCCTTTAAGTTATTCCTGTGCATAAAATGACTCCTCACCCCTCCTTCTGTTAGTAACTCCAAGAAAAATTCATTGGTTCCCCCAAGCTGGCTATGGTTCAACCATTATTTTAACCTAATATTTTCTCCTTCCTTTGGTGAGTAGACTGCATGTATTGTGTCTTCTACAACATGGTACACAGTCACAAATTTAAAACATAAAATGTATTGTCACCCTCTAATGAGAGGCAGTGTCTCATGTGCCTTGGGTCACATGACCCAAGATGCCTCTCAACTTGGGGATGCTTTTGAAGCTTTGCAATAAGCACCCTACACACTGCCCTTATATCCCTGTGCTAACCTGATAAATTGTACACCCATGTTCAGTGTCATGGAAAGCTCAGAGAGAAGCATGCTCAAGCATGAGATCCCTGTAGTGAGGCAAACTTTAGTGTTTTGAAACTTTCCTTGCTTCAGCTACAAAGCGGGTCAGGGGCTGAGTGCTGATACTGCATGAAGGGAAATGAGTTGCAAGACTGAAACACTCCGGTAACATCTGGATTGTTTTTCTATTTATTGCTTTTACTTTGTTGCATTTTACTAATGTGATTTTCACTAGCTAAACCATGCACAATGAATTTTATTTTAGCACAAATGTTCGCCTCCTGGCACATGGCACGCAGAGGGCTTACACAACTTCCTGTGATGGTAAAGGTCTCGTTTACAACCCCAAAGCATTTGCAGCTTTGACCTTGAAAACATGGGCCTGTAAGGTGGTTAGTCCCTGCAAACCCTGCTCCACCCAGTTTGTGCACATCCGCGCCTTGGGTGGGGTCAGGCTTCCCTGTCTTACCGGCTGCCATGCCAAGGATCTGACTGCAGTGCCACCACTCCCTCTGGATGGGGGGCACTAAGGCACTGCAAGGAAAATGTCTTCCTTGTCGAGATGTGAATCCTGAGGCCTCGGCCTGGCTGGCAGCAGCCGCACACAGCTCCACTCCATTAGCTGTGTTGGTGTCTCTCCTTTTTTCCTCCAAACAGGTTCCTGAAACTTGGGCCTCCCACCACCTTGGCATGAAAAGCAGAAAAGCAGTTAGAGGCCTGCAACTTTCCCGAAGCCCACAGGGGGCGGTGTAGAGCCTGTTCCTGTTCCTGTTCACAAGGTGCCCTCAGCTTTCCCAGACCTTTCCTGGCGTTGCTTCTGCACTTCCCTAGCAACCTCCTCCCCTTTCTTGTCTCCACTTCTCCCTTGTGTTGAACTCTGCTGTCACCATCTCACACATACCATGCCAGATGATGCCGGGGTCTCAGGCTGGACTACAATTAGCAATGGTGACCCTAGGCAGGAGGACAGGGGCCCCAAAAGCTGTGGCTTCTGTATTGCAAGGTAATCCAGCATCCTGTTCAATCCCAGCAGACCCAGCACCTCTGAATTCCCCGCAAATGCAATGGAGGGCACAGACATGCTCTCTGCTGGTGTCTGAGTGGGGATTCTTACAGGACAGCTGACAGCAGTTACATTAACCACATAACGACCTGTGGTACCTCCAGCAGCATCGAAGATCCACCAGTTAAACCGCCAAAGAGCTGCAAACCGTTTAGAAGCAGCCTGTTTGGCTGCAGGCACATGCCAGGCCCATGTGATCCATTGGTAGCTTATGATTGGCTGAAGCATCATTGCTGTGATTGGCTGGATCGCTGGCTACAAGGTTATCCTGTAGTATTACAGATTATACAGTAATTCAGGTTACGCTTGACTCTGCGTGGCGGTCATGTTAATGCAACTTTATCAGCCAAAACATGGGTAAAGACACAAGCCAAAAAGGTTAGAATTTAATGGCCTCATTTTGATCAATGTTTTCCAGTCTTGGGAGACTGACACAAAGCATGGATGTAGGCAGTGACGCCTTCTGCCACGATCACAATGATCTGCTTGACTCCATTACACACTTGATAATCCCACAGTGTCAACTTGGCCATCACTCTTGGATTTTACCATTTGGCTATTTCTTATCCAGAGACTCAACAACAGACAAGGACTGTGGGGTACACCTGTTTACATTTGAAAGGAGCTGGAACAAAAGTGTCATTCCAAAATCAGTTGCTCTGTAGAAAGAATAAACAATAGTGAATATTTATTTTGTTCTTCGAAGTGACTACCAAATGATATAATATGGAAGGATTTTTTTTTCTCAGAAGCCAGCATTAGTGAGTTCAAGTAAATCAATAGGGGATGAGGTCTCATAGGCAGCTTTAGCAGTTTGTGGATGGATGGTAGTGAAGACTAAGTACCGGGCTATGATGCTGGAGAGATGGCTCAGCAATTAAGAGCACTTCCTGCTCTTGCAAAGAACCTATGTTCAGTTCCCAGCAATCACATGGTGGCTCACAAGCACCTGTAACCAGTTCCAGAGAATCCTACAAAACACAGACATTAGAAAAGGAGCCAGCACATACTGCAAACTGTTTGTCTTAGTGACTGTTCTATTGCTGTAAAGAGACACCATGACTAAGGAAACTCTTAGAAAATAAAACATTTAACTGAAGACTTGCTCACAGTCTGAGAGGCTCAGAGAAACATCACCCTTTACAATAACCACAAATAATACAACATATATTGGGGTAGCTCTAACCAAACAAGTGACAGACATGTAGGACAAGAACTTTAAAGAAATTTAAGAAGATAGTAGAACATAGCAAGAGCTCCCCCTCTCTTGGATAGGTAGGATCAACACAGTAGAAGTGGAAATCCTACTAAGAGTAATCTGCAAATTCAATGCAATCCCCATCAAAATTCTAGCACAATTCTTCACATGCCTTGAAATAATTATACTCAATTTCATATGGAAAAACAAACAAATGAACAAAAAACAGGATAGCCAAAACAATCTTGTGTTATAAAGGATCATCTGGGGGCATCACCATCTACTAGATGAGCTCTACTAGAGAGCTACAGTAATAAAAAATAGATTGGTATTGGCATAAAACCAGACAGGTGACCATTTGAAAAGAATAAAAGACCCTGAAATCAACCACACACCTATGAACACCTGATTTTTGACAAAGACTCTAAAAATATAAAATGGAATAAAGCATACTCAAAAAATGGTGTTGGTGTAACTGGCTGTTGCCATGTAGAAGACTGCAAATAGATCCATATCCATCACCATCCATAAAACCCAAGTGCAAATAAATCAAAGTTATAAATCCATCCACACTCAACCTCATAGAAGAGAAAGTGGGAAATACACTTGGATGCATAGGCACAGGACACCAAGTCCTAAATAGAACATGAGTATTACAGACTGAGAACAACAATGAATAAATGGAACCTTCTGAAACTGAGAAGCTTATGTCAAGCAAAGGACACAGTCAACCAGAGAAAACCACAGCATCCAGTATGGGGAATGATAGTTAAGAACTTTACCTCTGACAGAGTACTGATCTCCAAAATATACAAAGAACTCAAGGAACTAGACATCAAAAGACCAAATAAGCCCCACACCCCCAAATGGAGTACAGATCTAAACAGAAAGCTCTCAACAGAGGAATCTCAAATGACCTAAGGGCACTTAAAATGATCAACATGCATAGTTATCAGAAAATGAAATCAAAACAATGATGAGATACCATCTTATACCTGTCAGAATGGCCAAGATCAAAACTATAGATGACAGCTTACTTATGCTAGAGAGAAAGTAGAGTAAGGGGAACACTATGCCATTGCTGGTGGGAGTGCACTAGTATATCCTCTGCGGAAATCAGTATGGTTGTTTCTCAGAAAATTGGGAATTAATCTATCTCAAGATCCAGCAATGTTACTTTTGGCATGTACTTAAAAGATGCACATTAATACCAGTAGGACATATGCTCCATTATGTTCATAGCAGTATTACTTGTAAGAGCCAGAAACTGAAAACAACCTAGATGTGAAAGCCTGAAGAGGGAATGAGATTTCCTGGTTCTACAGCTTAAAGCAGTGTGAGCCATCATGTCTGTGTTGAGAACCAAACCCCAGCCATAAGCTGTCCTTCCCACAACCCGCTGCCATCTTATTCTTTTTTAAAGTTGTACAGGGAGATTGTTAAAGAACAGACCTAATGTGAATATGTTTGACTTTTAATATACCATCTGGTATCTTCTTTAATTTCTTTCTTTAAAGACACAAAGTTCTTGCTATATAAGTCTTTCACTTGTTTGGTAAGCATTACCCCAAGATACTTGATGTTGTTTGTGGCTATTATAAAGGGTGATGTTTCTCTGATTTATTTCTCAGCTCCTTTATTGACTGTATATAGTAGGGCCACTGATTTTTTGGAATTAATCTTATTTCCTGTTAATTTGCCAAATGTGTTTATCAGCTGTAGTTGTTACCTGGTAGAGTTTTTCAGGTCACTTATGTAACCTATTACCTGCAAATAGTGACAGTTTGACTTTTTCCTTTCCAATTTGTATCCCCTTGATCTCCTTTTGTTGTTTTATTGCTTTAGCCAGAACTTCAAGTACAATCTTGAAGAAATATGGAGAGGTTAGGCAGCCTTGTCTTGTTCCTGATTTTAGAGGAATCACCTTAAGCTTCTCTCCACTCAGTTTGATGTTTGCTGTATATTGCTTTTATTATGTTTAGATATGTTCCTGTTATCCCTGATCTCTCCAAGACCTTTATTATGAAAAGGTGTTGAATTTTGTCAAAGGCTTTTTCAGCATCTAGTGAGATGATCATATGCTTTTTTTTCATTTTGTTTATATGGTGGGTGACATTGATAGATTTTTGTATGTTGAACCATCCCTGTGTCCCTGGGATGAAGCCTACTTGGTCATGGTGGATGTCTCTGCTGTGATCTTGGATTCAATTTGCTAGTATTTTATTGAGTAAAATTTGCATCAATGTTTATAAGGGATATTGTTCTTTCTTAGTTATGTCTTTGTGTGGCTTGGGTACCAAGGTAATTGTAGCCTCATCGAAAGAGTTTGATATTGAAACTTCTGCTTTTATTGTGTGGAACAATTTAAGAAGTATTGCATTAACTCTTTTTTGAATTTCTGGTACAATTCTGCGCTTTTTTTTTTGATGGGAGACTTTTGATGTCTTCCTCTATTTCATTAGGACTTATAGGTCTATTTAACTTGCTCATTCAAAAACAGCACTATCTAAATATGTTCACATGTTTTTGTGCAATGTGATAATGTAACATAATAATTCTGGAGTTCAAATATCATTGACCTAATAGGAAGCCTAAAAAAATATAAGTTGAAAATAAGGATGAGCAGATTCAAAAAAAGAGATTCCTTTCAGAAGTGTTGACTGACTTCAAGATCACCATCAGAGAACTGCTTTGAGTGTTTTGTGGTAACAGGGGACAAATACACCTTGCATTCACACATGGAGGCCTGCAAAGAATGTTTGTCAAGCACAGTCCATTTATAAAAGCAGAAATTTGCTCATAAAAACACATGAGTCTTTGCAGACACGCATGATCTTCATTGCATGAAGACCAGGGATCCTGGAGCCCTATCTTGCTGTTTTTTCTTAGGATTAGCTTGCTAAAGTGAAATGTAAAAAAGGTATGCCATGAGAGGCATTCAAAGGCTTATTCTCATCCCTATATCCTTCAGTCTAAGAACGTCTGTAGTGTTGGCTGACTTTACTGGATCCTGTTACATTCCTCTTTCTATAAGATGACATAGCAAAGGAGACAGAAGAGACTTCCAAGAATGCTAGCAGACGAGATCTTCAATTGGTGGGTTAGACTAACCAAGGGCCTTCATAATAACATGAAGAAATGACAACAAACATTTAAAAATGATAAAGAACTGAGCCAGTGAGATAGGTAGAAAACAAGCACTTGTCAACAGTGACAGCATAACCTTGATTCCTTTAACTCATATGACATGAAAAGAGAAATGACTCCTGCAAATTGTCCTTGGACTTTCATAAATGTGCCATAAGACATTATGTGCATACTTCTATGAACACACACACTAAATACATGTAATGAAAATGAAAATAATGATTCAAGGAGGACGGGGGAATATTCAAGATAAACTTTGTTTTGGTTGATTATTTTTCTGGATGAAATACTCTAAAATTGATATATATTTTTTTTCAAATATATATGTACATACATACATACATTATATATATACATATATATAATCACTTGATTCTGTATATAAGTAGATGGAATATTAAGGCTAGAACATCTATGAACCTGCTTAGAGAAATATTCTTTATGAACTTAACATTGTTGATATACATTGGAAAAGTTAAAATTGGCACCAAAATCTCTCTATTGAGAGGAACAGAAAACATTTTACTTGGGTGTTTTGAAGTTTTCATGACAGCTGAAATTTGACAGCTAGTTACAATACATGAAGAACTGAAAACAATTCTAATGATTTTCTATTTATGGAAAATTAATCTAAAAATTTAAAGTATAAGCTCACATATACTTTCTGACTGAAAGATTCACAGAAATGTTGGAAGCTACAACAAAGACACTTTTAAAAATTTATCTTACACATAAAACCTAATAACCAAAATAAATTGTGCCAATAAAATAATCTAATTTGTATACACCATTTAATAATAACAAAGCAATGTATCCATCAACACCAATGCAAACAACACACCTAGAATGGTTATCATTCAGAACTTGATAACAAAGCCCTATGGCTGAAGATATCACAAACTTGAGTCATAGAACATGGAGATATCTGATACTGACCTGGAAGCATCAAGTGTACTCGTGGCCTTATATAGTCCTGAAAGGTGATTTACACAGCAACTGGAGGAGAAAAGATGTCTTCAGTACTGTCCATTGTGAACACTGATAACTCTAAGAATGGCCACCCTAGCAAGATATGTCCACTGGTATAATAATGGTAAAGATGTTATAGAAATAGCTGGCACTTTCTGATCTGATTTAAGGCCTGCTCCACAAGATGAACAACACTCTTGTCAGGACCTATGGCTAGACATAGGAGAGAACCTACCATATTACTCTGATAAATAGACATAGTATTAAACTAACTCCTAATGACTTAATGTTAAATACATAGATAACATATCTCTAAAGTCTTATCAGAGAAGCTTCTGCTTGCAATGGATGGTGATTAACATGAAGAAACTCATTGGTCTATGTGCATACAGTAAGAGATTTAGCAACACTCACCCCTAAATAGGACATCTATCATTCCTACTCTTTGCAAGGCTCAGGTATCATTGTGGGGCAGAGGAAGCAGAAAGATTGTAAGAACCAGATGTAATATGTGACTACAATGTCCAGCATTCTCTGGACACAACAGGACATTTACACATATGAATTCAAATCAATTGTGACTGTATATAAAATATCTATGCAAGTAGAAGGCTGACATGATCCTAGCAGGGAAGCAGAGCCAGATATTAATTGCTGCTCCTAGCTGAGATGCAAATGGTTATTGATAGTTGCTAGAGAGGGAGTTAGTTATTTTCTAGGGTATATATCTTGGCAGGTTGACCTTGCTCCATGTGTAAAAGGCAGCAGACACAAAAGTATACAGGGAACATGAACACAAAGTTGGACAAATATGGAAGAAGGAAGTATGTTTTGGGGGGGAGGTTAATGAATATGATTAAAATACAATGTATGAAATTCTCAAAGAGTTAATAAAATATTTAAAAATGTAAGTTGTACAGAATTTGAGTTGAGTTATAATGGGTATGCATTTTATAATATATTTGTGCCAGAGACAATGGATTAAAGAAGGTGTTAATCTATTATTTTTTTTAATTTCTAAAGTTTCCTGAGGGCTTACATTACAGTGAGGAAACAACAGAACTTAGAACTTCACTAAGGAGGACAGCATCAAGGCTAACACTTTGAAGAAGAGTGAAGTAATTAAAACTTACTCATCTTCAAATAGAGTCTGGTAAACCTCTGTGTCTGATGAAAAATGTCAGAAGAATTTCATTTAGGAATCCAGAGCCATGGATCTTCTGTCTGACATGACTGGGAGTTCAAATTTACTAGTGTAAAAAACTGTTGTCAGAAGCAACTGAGTTATGCCACTCTCAGGAAAACAGATGCAACTGGAGATAAATATAAAGTGAATTAAGCTAGTCTCAGGAACACAAATCCCATATGTTTTCTCTCATATGTGGTTCCCAGGTTATATAAAGACACATAAACATTATGTGTATACGAATGCATAGAAGTAGAAGTGAAAGCATGTAGGTGAGCAAAGGGGACCAGTTGGGAGGGCCAAGGCTAAGAAAGCATAGAGGGAGTGTAAGGGAATAAGTTTACATAGTAAACTTTGCATGAAAATGCCTTTGTGTAATACATTAGCAGATATCTTATCATAGTCTTTCCCTTACCCAACTCCTAAATTTCTATTCTACCTACCTTTTTCTTTCCATCCAACTTTATATTCTTTCTCTTAAACACACGCACACACACACACACACACACACACACACACACACACACAGACACACGAGAGAGAGAGAGAGAGAGAGAGAGAGAGAGAGAGAGAGAGAGAGAGTCTGATGTGTGTTGCCCTATGTATGTGGCCTGCCCTGGAGTATGATTGTGTGGTTAGAAACACTCTCCCAGCAATTATCAACTGCAAAAAGCTTCTTGGTTTGGGATGGGTCCTTGTGTCCACTTCTTCTTCTCAATCTTAGAGTTTGTCTGACTTGAATATGTACAAGTCATGTGCATGATATTTGATATTTGGGTCTCTGTGAGTGTAGGTATATATGAACCCTGTTGGGACCTTGTGTCCACTTCTTCTTCTCCATCTTAGAGTTTGTCTGACTTGAATATGTACAAGTCATGTGCATGATATTTGATATTTGGGTCTCTGTGAGTGTAGGTGTATATGAACCCTGTTGTGTTTGGACAATGAAGTTTCTATAAGTCACCACCTCTGTCTTATATAATTTTCATGCCTCCTCATATGCATAAATCCCTGAGCCCTGATGGAAGGGATGTGATAAAGGTATCTGCACATTTCAAAGTCTCTCATTCTCTGTACATTGTCAAGGTTGGGTCTCTTTATTAGTTACCTTCTACTATATAAAGACGTTTTTCTGGTGAGGGTTGATGGGTGCTGTCTAAGAGTATAGCAGTCTTCCATTAGGAGTCATTTTATTGCTATGTTAATTTAGTAGACTAATAGCAGTAGGTTTTCCCCTAGGGTCCATGACCTATTTGGTATCAGGGACTTGGCCTCATTAACAGCATCGGGTATGTGGTTATTCATAGGATGGGACTTAAGTTCAATCAAAAGTTGTGAACTATTCCTATGCATTTTTATGTAAGGCACAAATATGAAGGCATATTGAAATCAAAACATCATAACCCCTTGTTTAAAAAGAGGGATGTATGACTAAGTGGTGATTTGAAGGATCTTCAAATATTTATGTATAGATACATGTATATGTATAATTAGTTTACTAAATGATGGTATACATGAATACTTATTTTTCCTCAAATTTTCCTATGTTTGAAATATTTCCTTATAAAAAAAGAAAGGCAAGTTTTTAATAAAGATTCCCACTAATTGTGTAAGTATTATGCTAAAGACAGGAATAATGTTGATGAGAAAATGACCTTTTGTTAGCATGATTACTTCTCCCAATTCATACTTTCCAGGCCCTGTATATGTTGATAACTTTCAACCCAGCCTCACAAGAGCATAATATTTCTTGTTGTATTATAATGTCAGGCTCTATTAGTCCTTCATTAAGCAGTGTCATGGAGATTGATGCATTAAATGATGAGTCTACACATGTGTGATGGACTGCATTGTGTTCCCTGAAACTAAATACGTTGAACCCTAACCCCAGTGCTACTGTATTTTGGATAGCACCTTTAAAGGAGTTACAAAGGTTAAATGAGGTCATAAAGGTGCCCCCTAATATCATGGAACAGATGTCCTCATAAAAAGAGGAATGAGCCCTAGAGGAGTGCACACACACAGAAAATGTCATCATGGCTGTCACTAAGAGGCCCCAGGAGACATCAAGATGTGGGGTTTCTGGCTCTCAGATTTGGGAAAGACTTTTCCTTTTGTTTCTTACTGTTTAAGTCACCCTGACTGTGTTATTTTGCAATGGAAACCGAAACAAATGAATACTATACTTCTCTGGATATTAGAAGATAAGCAGAGGTCTCCCAATAACAAATGAAAGGCTAGAAATAGAAAAGCTATATGTAAAAATAAGTGTGAAGAGAAGAGACAGTAGATGCACACTGTTGCAAAGCAAGCTGTTAGCATCAGATCAGCAAAGAAAGTGCTGTCTTAGAGGGGTCAAAGATGGCTGCTTTCCTACCTTAACAGTACATGATAGCCAGCCTTGCTGAAAAACCATGGGCAAACTCTGTCTCTGTCCTTTAATAGAAATTAGATTTGTTTCATCTCCTGGACATGGTCTGCTAGCATTTTATGCCATGTCTGTTTTGTTTTTATCATAAGAGCCTATAAATTTTAACTTACTAGTAAATAATCTAACACTTAGTCTCCAATTACCTCACAGAAATGCGTTCTTTATAAGAAATCATAAGTAATAATAAAAGACAAGCAAAATATCATTACTAGTAGGCATCAGCTAGGCCTAAGGGCCAACTATTTTCAGATAACAGTTTTGAATTTTAGAGTATTTCTTTGACATACATAAAATTTTGTCTTGCTTCCTTTTAGATTAAAGGATTGTTTTGAGTTGACAAGGGAAATGCAAAGACTAAACAGATTTAAGCCAAGGGAATAACTATAGATGAATGTGTGGTGGCATTGAAAGATAAAGACTATTCTATTATTAAGAAAGTGAGTCACATGATATCACTTCCAGTGTATAAGGTCTTAATTGCACCTAGACCTAGGCTTTGCTATTGGTATTACTTTTACAAATTGCATTTATTTATTTTATATATGTGAATGTGTAGTACGTGAGTGCCTAAAAGTTATTGTTGAGTGAAAGCTACAATGTGGGTGCTGGAAACCAGCTTAAGTTCCACTTTAGGAGCTATAACTGCTCTTATCTCTAATCCATCTCTCTAGCTCCTGTCCTTGGTATTCTCATATGGGGGAATACATTTCAGTAACATTTCAATTTATGTAGGTATGTGTTTACTTAATTTTTGAGAGATGGGATTCATGGAGCTACATTGGTCTGGAACTCCAGTAGCCCAGAATGATGGTGAAATTATGCTTTTTCTATCTCTGTCCCATGAGTGCTGGGATTGCATGCTTTACCACATGCCGTTTACTTTGTCAGCCGTGTTTAATGTGGTACTAGGAATCAAACTCAGAATTTTATGCATGCTAGGCAGACACTCTACCAAACCCAGACCTATTAATTTACTTTGATTAAGTCTTTGTGATAGTTCATGTGGAACGTTAAAACAAAATGCAACAGGCGGAGAGTCCTATAGACAACAGACATTGGTATCCCATAGTTTTAGGGTTAAGGAGTATAAATCCATAGAAAAACATACTCATCCTAAAGGGTGGTTTCCTCATTCTAATTTACACACAGATACAGCAGAGTCACTCAAGGGCTTCGTCTGTAAGGACACCCGTTCCATCTGGGAGTACATTGCTGATGAGACCAGTCACTTCCAAAGGCCCTGCCTCCTTTTACCACAACCTTGGGAATAAAATGTCAACATATGAATTTTGAGAGACATAAATATGCAAGCCACTTCAGTCTTTAACCACTACAATATACTGCTCCATAAAAGACAGATGTTCCTTTTAATGGATTATAAAAGTCAACATGAGCTTTTGTAAGCAAAATCTTCCATGAATTATCAGCAGTCAAAAGAGAACAAAGCTGATGCCTGTTTCTGCTTTCCATCATTTCAGGACACCTTGTATCCAACTCATGTTTTGCTAATGACTTGCAGTGGCAGATATCCCTACAGAACATCCCTTAGAGGAGGAAATAAGGCTAGCATTGGCCCTTGTGGTGCTGTAAGCCAATCAGATCTGCTCTCAGATGACTCCATAATCAGATTTGGGAAGCTCTGGAGGGAGGCCAGTCTTTCTATTTAAGGAGTGGGCTGAGATTCAGATGTAAATGCAAGAGATAGGCTACTGCCACAGAGCCTGGATTGTTGATTTAGCATAACTGCTGTGGTGATTCATCTCTCAGTTAACAAACATGTTTTCTAAAGTAAAAGTCAAGCAGATTGAATGTATCTGTTAATGAGAAGGGTTTTATATTCAATGTCTCAGCAAGGAGCTCCTTGGCCCATGCCTGAGTCATTCTAGGCATGGATTGGTGCCAAGGGCAGTGTTTTTCCTTTCAACAAAAAAGCAGAAGGTGGGGGAATTCTAGAAGTTTGTGACAGAGCATTGGGCATTTGGCTTAACTTTTCTTTAGAGTTTATACAGTAACATAGCTCAAGTGTTAAAATCAGAGATCACACTAATAGTATGTGTAAAAGATTCATTGACGTGGTCACCATGGTACACCTTATTATGACATCCTTTAGGAAGTAGGGACTATCTGAAGGAAGGGCCATTCATTTGGTGGTTGTCCATGGTTCCTGGTTCATGCTCTTGTTCCTATATGCTGTTCTGCTGTAATTTATACAGCCTCTTCTACAAATTACCACTTCAGTGAACCTAGCCTCATCACCAGACATCTCCCACCATGGCAGACTGATTCCACATCATAATATGGCCCAAATAAATCTCCCCCTTTTCATTTCTTTTCATGTTAGTTATTTTAGTTATAAGTGCACAGAAGTAGCTAACACCGCCCTCAATATGCAAGGTTGAGGAGTGAGAGGATCTCAGACGTACATTCTGAAAATGGGGGACACTTTATCTAGGCTGTAAATTCAGGCAGAAACCAGCCATATGCTCACCCAGTGCTTCCAAAACTAGGTACTAATTCATCTGCTATTAACATATGAAATTTACCTCACAGTTTCTCTTTTATTCACTAAGATAGCTCAATTTCATCCCTATAGTCAGACTTCCTTTCTAGAATTGATTCATAATTAGAAAAGTAGAAAGACTTTAAATTCACTAGTAACTGAATTTGAAATTTTATTTGAAAGGCAGACTGGGTACTAATGTATGTTTAAAAAGAGTTCACTGACATTCAAAACAGTGAATAGTGAAGTCATTCTCAAGAGAAGAAAGTGTAATATACACTGAAGAACTCTACAGAGAGTTGATAGTGGTTTGGGGAAATAAATATTGCTAATAATTTTAACCTTTAGAAATTGTGATATGAAATTTTACTATCGCACCCAAGCTCCCAAGCTTCCTTCATTTATATTACCTGGGAGTATTGGGTAGCTCAGCTAGCTATTTATAAGTCAACTAAGTAAATATTCAACTTAATGGAAAATATATATCCAAATGATATATAAGATTGTCATTATTATTATGGGCAGAGAGTTAGAAAAGATGGCAAGATAAAATGTGTTTGATTTGTATTCATGATGAAAAAGAAATCAGGGTAGACATAAAGCAATTAAGGTCAAGTCCAGATATACAAATGACCTAAATGTGAGCCCTACAAATTCTAGTACTAAAATTTTTCTGGAAGAGAACAACTTGAAGAGGCTGATGAAGGGAAAAACTTCTAGTAGTCATGATTGGTACCTAAGAAAGCAGGCTGAACAAACCCTAGCACACAATCTAACAAGCAATGTTCATTTCTCCATGGCTTCAACATCACTTCTTACCTCTAAATTCCTGACTCGAGTTCCTGCTCTTAGTTTACACTGAGTTGACTTGGCTTAGTGTAAACTATAAGATGAAATAAACATTTTCCTCCCCAAGTTTCTTTTACTTGTGGTGTTTACCACACCAATAGAACGGAAACTAGAGTAGACAGTAATAATCTCCCCCAAATACCCATTAGAATAGTATCAATCTGTGAAACGCAGATTCAGTATGTGAATTCCAGGTGATCTAAACCTTGAGGCCACAGCAGGTATACCAAGAATGATCTAACCGAGTTGCATGTCTGAAACAGTGTTTCATATGACAAATCTAGAAATGTGGGAAGTGGTAGGAAGAATGTGCATTGGAGTTAGAATGAGGTTTTAGACATTTGAGATGGGATTGCTTCTTGAGATGTCAGGGTCTCAGGCAATGGTTGTATGAACAGGGGCTTAAGTGAAGTAGAAGAGTGCATTGGGAAGTTCAAGGAGCAGAGAGTCAAGACAGTTGGATTATTATAGTTACAAGGAATGATAAAGATGATACCTGAATAGGAGCTAGTCTTCATGGAGACTTAGAGCTTGGCAGATAACTGGCTGAGAGTAGTGAAGTAGTGAAGCTAGATAATGCAAGCCTTAAAGTTCTATGAAAGATGGGAGCAGCATTATGGTTTCTCCTTGAAAAATGAATGAGTGCCTCTTCACCCAGGACAGGACGCCAAAGATAAACTGCATAAGCAATATGGTGCGAGTTACTTGTATGAACATGTGTCTTTCAAAGGCAGGTGCACCATTGAGAATCCACCTTAGTATGGGTAATTGCGTATATTTCATGTATTAGAAATTCTTCATATGGGCACCACAATGCAGTCTGTTTCAATGCTCTAATAATAAGTACACACTTGCTAAAAATATGTCAGTGCTGCATTAAGAAAAGAAATCAAGAGCAAGCCCAGATCTGAGTTTTCTACTTTGTTTTCCTGTATTGTCTGTACTCTGAATCTCTGTCTGCCCGAGTTATGTCTTATGAAACGTCTATCCCTGGCTATGTGTCTGTGTGTCTGAGCATCTGTCCCTGACAATGGTCTGTGCTCTCTCTTTTCATTTTGAATACCCAGAAAGCATCACTGGAGTGGAGGAAGGGGTACACCACAGACTCTAACAGTTTTACAAGGGAAAAACCACTGACACAAAATAATACCAACTGACCAGAATAATAAATACTATTAGACACTATCCAGTGCTGCATATGTATAGCATTTATAGAGGATACTCATTTTTATAAAATAAGGCCTCTTTTATCCTATTTTCTACTTCTATCAAATGATTATTACCATAAAACAAACATTATAATAACCCGTGCATCACTTTTAGGTTGGGGCTATGGAATATTACATAATAAAAATTATAGTTATGTGTTAGTTTAGGTTATAAAGCTGTTACATGGGAAATACAAGGCAAGCAAAACTGGTTGTTAAATTTAAATGGTTCCCTCTCTTTCCTTTATGTATTCTTTTACTTATTCATTCTTTGCTTTTACAATCAAAGTTTCCCCTCTTCCCATTCGCCACCCCCATCCACTCCTCAATTGTTTCTCTTCAGATACAGGCAGACCTCCCATGGATATCATTCAACCATGGTATATAAAGTTTCAGTGAGGCTAGTCACCTCTTCTTCTAGTAAGTCTGCATGAGGTAGCCCAGTAGGATCCAATGACCTACCAAGAAGAACACACAAAGGAAAGCTAGGCCTCAGGCTCCTCTCTTTCCGCTTCTGGCTGCCTGAGGCCACCATTATAGGTCCACAGACCAGAAGTCTATATTAGTTTGTCAGTGGGGGTGGGTTTATGGTTTCCAAAAGTCCAAACCAGGCCCGCTGCATCAAGAATAGTCCATAAAAACTCTTTAGCACCATGCTGGACTGATACCATACTCCCAGTGATGATGACCATAGACTAACCCTCTAAAACTCTAAGCATGTCCCAGTTAAATGCTTTCTTTTAAAAGGTTTCTCTTGGTCATAGTGTCTCTTCATAGCAATATGACATTAACTAAGGTATATGTGTTGGAATAAACTTGACGATTTTACTGTAAGTTCTTAATGAATCATTTTAATAGTATTAGTGTGGATAAACATAGGCCTATAATGTCAAGTTGTCACTTCTTTCTTTGAAACTGGAATACGTCTTACTCTGGGGCTCTAAAATATACAAATTTCATTTTTACTTCAAAATTAATAGTTCATGTAGAAATTCTAGTAATTTATAAATAATTACAGTAATTATGTAGCAATTGTAGTAAATTTAGGGCACTGCTGAACCGGAATGCATACCAACCTGTAAGCATCATAGATAAGCCTTGCCTATTAATATAATGTCAACTGATAAATCAACTATTTTTATTCCACAGGAACATCAGATGTCTTTAACTAAAGTGATTACATAGAACAGCTGAGTTGACACCAACTGTTTAGAGTGATACTTATTTCTGAATTCCTGAGAGCTTTCCCAATTAAAAATATGCCCTTTTCTGTTGGCAGAAATAAAACTCTGGAAAGTAATAAGACAAACACATGAAGAAGCTGAAACTGTTAAATCAAGTATTTGGTAAATGACCAAGAGCTAACTTGAATTAAATTCATAGAAACGAGCATACTACTTACTTATAAAATTTATGTGCCTATTTAAACAACCTTTGATCAAAATAGATACATTTGGAACACTTTGGTTATCAGTCAATATTTTTTAAGTTGCACCAAGTTTTTGAGGTTGCTTCCACTCATAGTACCATCTTATGTTTTGAAGTTAATTTATAATTATTTTACACTTCAAATGAAAGCAAAGGGATAAAGGTGGTAAGAAAATGATCACCTAATTGTGAAAACTGAGAGACTTAAAATCTGAGGTAGATCAGTAAGCTAGAAACTAGGGAGGAAGTATAGTATAAGTTTGAAGGTAATCTGCAGGTAGAGGTCCCTCTTTCCTCTGGGGAACCACACATTTCTCTTTTGAAGTCTTCAAATGAACCAAGGAGGAAGATCTGCTTTATTTAAAGTCTTCTGATACATATATTATAAGGATGTTCATAGAAACACATTTAGAGTAGCATGGACTAGGCAAGTAGATGGAAATATAGACCTACTGGTTGAAAGGTTGATGGTGACAATGTCAATGGCCTCTTCTGGCCTATGAGGACCAGATACAACTATAGTTGTGCGCGCACTTACTCTCTCTCTCTCTCTCTCTCTCTCTCTCTCTCTCTCTCTCTCTCTCTCTCTCTCTCTCCTCCCTCCCTCTCTCTCTCTCTCTCTCTCTCTCTCTCTCTCTCTCTCTCTCTCTCTCTCTCTCTCTCTCTCTCTCACACACACACACACACACACACACACAGACAGACACACATACAATTCTTCAAAAAGTGGAGACAACAAAAATAAAGAAAACTATAAACAAATTTTTACGGAAGTTAGTGAAAAGGCTGAAACTAGCTGGGAAGGAGTATAACATCAATGGCTGATTTGCTTTGTTGGTTACTATTAAAAAAGGAAGTAACAACAAACATTGAAACTGTGTCAAAATTCAATTAGAGGAAAAGGTGATGATATGAAGGGGAAGGGAACACTTCAGAAGTGAAGTTCCTGGGAACCGAGTTTAAGTACTTTCAGAACATTGGTGGTGCAGACACCAGCAATGAGTGGTGTCCAAGCTATTGGAGCAGATAAAAGATTCAGTAGGCTAGCACCTAAAATAATACCAACAAAAAGTATATTGCCTGAGTAGGAGTCCCAGATACATGACCTATTCTCCAAAGACATTTTCTAAGGAAAGCAAGGGCCACTATAGGTACTTCCTGTTTATTACCAAGGCATGCATTTGAATATTTTTTCTTGGTAGTAGGGTAGATAATGATATTTTCTTGGAAATACTATTAACTTATAAAGATTAGTAAATACTTTACCTTGCTAACTTATATACATAACTTGGGAGAATTATTTACTATGCAAAATAAGGTTCAAGTGTGTAAAGTTTACATCTCTTAATTCCAAGACTCCTCTGACTTGGAGTATTCTACTGAAGGCCAGTATTACAATACTAAATGGATCACATTCCCTTAAACACATTGTCATTTTTCCCTGATGTACAGCAAAATAAAATAGCTGTCACTGAAGACACAAAGTCTAAAACTGAAATATAAATATATCATTGAATATTTCAAATCAGTAAAAGAATATTTCTGCGGAGTCTTCCCTGACTTTCCTTTACATACATAGAATTGTGCCACCATTTTTACTGAAACATTATGTTAAAGGAAGATATAGGAGGTTCTCTTTCATATATGTTTTTATTATCCTGTAATAACAAGGTATACACTATAACTATTTATAAATAACATGCATATTATTTATAGACAAAACACAAAACCTTAATCTAGAACTTAATGCTTGTCCAATAGGCACAACAAAAATATCCCTAATAGTTCATGTTTCTGTAATGAACACTTAGGAATTAATTGAGTTCTCATTTTCTTTAAACATATTTATTGCTAATAAAATTTAGCCAATTTTTCATATTATATTCCAAGGAGGCAGGGAAGGCTGCATCATATAATAGCACCCTGACTTGTGGTTCAAAATAATTAATGGAAGATTCCTAGAATATATTCTATCTACTGAAAGAATTAGTGAGAATTGTAAAGCCTAAAAAGGAATCCGAAGTAAGATTCTTGATTTGAAGTGGTGATACAATTGTGAACATGAAGAGAAGGATGAAAAGAGCAGTACACTAGGGAAATGTCCAGAGATCCTCAAGGATGACCCCAAATAACAATTTAAGCAATAGTGGAGAGGCTACTTTAAACACCCTTCCCCAATAATGGGACTGATGACTACCTTATATGCCATTCTAGAGCCTTCATCCAATAGCTGATGGAAGCAGAAGCAGACACCCACAGCTAAACACTGAACCAAACTCCTGGAATTCAGTTCCACAGAGGGAGGAGTGATGAGCAAAGGTGTCGAGACCAGGCTGGAGAAACCCACAGAATTGCTGACCTGAACAAGGGGGAGATCATGGACTCCAGTGTGACAGCTGGGAAACCAGCATAGGACCGACCCAGATCCCCTGAATGTGGGTGTTAAGAAGACTGGGCACTCTATGGAGCTTCTGATAATGATCAGTATTTATCCCTAGTATATGAATGGACTTTGGGAGCCCATTCCACATAGATACTCCCTCAGTCTAGACACTTCGGGGAGGACCTAGCCCCTGATCCAAATAATATGACAGACTTTGAAGACTCCCCATGGAATCAGGTCTTACCTTTCTGGGGAACAGAAAGGGGATGGGATGGGAGTTGTTGGGGAGAACAGGGGAGGACTGGAGGGTTCAGGAACTGGGATTGACATGTAAAACAAGCTTGTTACAAATTTAAATAAAAAAATTATACGAGAGATTTAAAAAAATTAAAAATAAATAAATAAATAAATAAATAAATAAATAAATAAAAGAAAAAAGAAAAGAGAAGAAAAGAAAAGAGCAGTAATTTCAGGTTGTGAAAATTCCCATAGAAAGTCCGAAGCTGATCATCCACACCAGCAGAGGGCCAGAGAATGAGGCCTTCGTGCTAAACCGGGCCCAAATTAAGCAAAGCATTGTCCACTGTGAAAGAACCTGGACAGAGCCACCATTAAAGTTAGTAAAAGTCAGAATCTCAACCTTCTCTTCAGGTTGCCTGCTGCATGGCAAAGGACAGAGCTGTGACCTTTCAGCTCTGCATTTAATTCCAAAAGATGCCAATCACTTTCTTGTTTGCCCAGTCTCCCAAGTTCTCACTTGGTGGGACTAGGGAACTAGGACTCTTCTGATTGAAGTGCATCTATCTAAAATAAAAAAATTACATAGGAGGGAAATACGAAGTACATTACTGAAAAAGAGAATAACGTGATGACAGAACTCTCTGCTTCCATGTTAAAAGCCCCTGTTCAGTTTGGAGAAATGTGCACATGTATGTGTTGTCTGTTCTAATGGAAAAGAAAAAAAAATGTGACTAGTAGGTTCATGTAGACCTTGTAAATGCGCAATGTCAATGTTGATTAATTTTAGTGAAGTTAAGAAATTTCCTGTGTCCAAAAATATATACATGAGCACTGACGCTAATACTATTATGTCATTATGGAAATGCTTGTCTTTTTAAATAGAAGATTCTGAGTCAGCAACAATCTTTCTGATTCTCCTGGGAGATGACACTGTTCAATGACAGACATTTTAAAGGAAATTATTTTGCTTTCTTAAATAGTGCCAGCTAAGAGAGTACATCCTATTGGGACACAAAGTAATATGCCTTGGGTGGGGAAAACAGTCATGAAGGAAACAAACATAGCATAAGGTGACTCAGCGTATTTCACAAGTTTGCTTAGATTTAGGTCTGAAAAATGTTCTGTTCTCAAAACATCTTGACCCTTAAACTATGATTTTAATGAAAAGACTTTTATATACTCCAGAAGCCACTTTTCTGGCATTTAGAAGTAACCCTGGCCAGGTTCTGCCCTCCTTCTATGTGGAATTAGAACTCATCGTTCTTAACTCTGACTCACAGGTACAGGTTTCCATAAAAGGGATTTCTCTATAGTAAAGAACCTCATTTTAAGGAACTTTGCTCTTTGTTTAAAGTGCCTGAGAAAGTTGACATTCTCCTTGGATCCACTGAGTATTACCTGTACTATAATTTATTTAATATTTTTGCTATGATCTAATGTTAAGTGACATAATGTATTTAAGCAGTCTTTCTCAGAATTATGACATGTGTCATTTAATTGCGGTACATGTAATTTAGACATATATATTTATGTTATGTGGAACTTACAGAGCTGGTAGCAGCTTGTTTAATGGGGCCTCTCTCATCTATAATTGATCCCATTATTCTGTTTTATTTTAGAGAAGGTAAATGTGTATATGCACATGAGTATATTTATAGTGGGACATATAGGTATGAATTAAAATATAAAGATGCACAAAATACATAAATAACATTCTATGAAATATAGAATATACCAAGCCACACTTACAGACAATTGACTGTATTCAATTGAAAGTGTTTTTACAGATTTTTACTTTAAACTTTTATTTTTATTTTATTTAATGTGTTTGGCTGTTTTGCCAGCATGAGTGTCTGTGCACCACATGCATGCCTAGTGACCAAAAATACCAGAAGTGGGTGTTAGATCTCCTTGAACGGGAATTGCAGACTGTTGAGAGCCGCCATGCTGGTTCTGAGATTCCAAGCTGGATCCTGTGGAAGAGTAGTCAGTGTTCTTAACAGCTGAACCATCTCTCCATGCCTACACTTTCAGAAAGTTAACAGTCTTTTGAAAATGTGTTTTATGCATACACATTACATATAGTTTATTTAGCTAAAACTCAATCTGTGTTTGAATCTGTGCATCTGGGTAATTGGAGCTTTTGTGAAGAAAACAACCAAACACCCTCATTATTGTTTTCATTATTTTAGTACAATGATTTAGACAATGTGTCATTCACTTTATACACTGATATGATTAAATCTGCACAGTAACATCATATGTAGGTCATATACCATCAATTCAAGAGGAGAATGAGGCCCATTGAATTTAAATTGTCTCCCCAAGGTCTCACAGACTACCCATGGCACAGAACTCATTTCTAATTCTCTTTATCTGGAAAATCACTATTCACAGTGAACAATTACCAAACATTTTTTTTTGGAGGGGAAGAGATGCAAGGTGCCTATTTTCTGTCCCATTAGGAATAACCTCACAAAAATACAAACACTTTTCTTCTTACAACCATAGAAAGGTGAAAAGGTTTAAATATATTCAGTTAACTAGAGGTTTTTCTTTTGTTTGCTTAATGAGCCAAAAGTCACAGTCAGAGAAATAAACATGGGTGAAGAAGAGAGTGAGTTTGTATGGCTCCAATTTTAGCATGCGTGTTGCCAAAGCGAGCACGAGAATGAGTTTGTAAAGTGCTATTTTTAGTAACAAGGGTGGTCTTTTTTTCTTCTCTTCCACATGCTTAATTATTTTGGCTTAATTTTATTGAAGGAGGCAATTTCATGAGCACACTACTCTATAATTAGTGACCAGCATTTCTCAGAAGGTACTAATTTTCTATTAGCGAGCAATTGCAGTTCTTGATTGGCCTTATAAAGCAAAGTGTGTACTTTAAATGGGTTAAAATAACGTGACTGTGACCCTATCAGAAGGTAGCATTAGAAAACTACTGAAATGACCTAGTTTTTGTGACTAAATTACATGATGATATACATTAGTCACCATGACTCTTAAGATACATACACTCTGTTCACCCAGTACAATGGCTTAAACTGGACTCTTTTAGTTTTTGCTCTCTTGAAGCTTTTTTGCAAATAGCACAATGGTCTAGGGTAAGATTAATACAAAATGGTTTATTATCATAAATTCCCCAATACTAAAAAGTAGATCAGATAGTATTTGAAAGTCTTTCTGTATTCTACCCAAAAGTTGAAAAGCAGAAACCACAGATACAATTGCACTTGCTATATTAAAATATGATTGAAGGTTATGTCCTCAGTCAGTGGTTCTCCCAAATAAGGTGCACCACTGACATGCCAACAGAATTTCTGTTTAATGTGACTGAAATGAATTTCTATGGCTTGGATTTGGATACAGTTTAAATATATCTTCCAGGGTCTTACTGAAGAAGTTCAGTGTTCCATTATAAGTATTAAGAAGGGCTTCTCCCAGAAACCCACTGGTTATGATAGCCAAGGAATCAGCCTTTCTTCCTCATTACATACCATTGAGTTACCTGAATACCCAAGACACTCTCTTCCCGGATCCTTTGAAATTATGATAGTTAAATCAAAATCATATAAGCAATTTAAAGAGACCAAAACCATCTAGTGAAATACAGTCATTAAAATTGTCTCAATTAAAGAGTAAGATGGTTTTAGTGCATGACTCTACCAGAAGTCAGAGATCAATTAATGTCAATATTCCTCAAATTAACCCACAAAAGAGAAGCAGAAAGGATCTTGTCCAATCCAGTTATCCTGACACCTAAATTGCATAAAGACCAAAGAATGAGAGTTACAAAACATTTTCCCTTATGTAAACAGGTGCAAAGTTTTTCAATCTAATACTTGAACCTAATGCAAGAGTACATCAAAAAATTCATTTATCTTGATAAAGTAGGCTACATCCCAGAGATACAAGAATGGCTTAACATACATTAGTCAATAAATATTCACCATTAAAAAAGGCAAACATTACATGATTATCCTATTAGATTCAGAAAAGGATTTTAATAAAATCTAACATCTTTCATAATAAAAATGCTGTAGAGATTAGGGACATAAGGACCACACTTCAATGCAATAAATTTGATTTACATAAAACCCACCACCATTATTAACCTAAAAGGAGAGAAAATCAAAACACTTCCACTAATATCAGGAACAAGAAATGTTGTCTTCTTTCTTCATACCTAGTCAATATAGTACTTGAAATATTAGGTCAATAAGACAACTGAAGGGTCTCAAGAGAAGTAAGCAAACATCTTTGTATGTATATAATAAGATTATACACATAAATGATCCCTGTGGTAGTTTGCATATAATGGCTCCCATAACCTCATAGGGAGTGGTGCTATCAGGAGGTGGAGATTTGAGTATGGTTTTGATGGAGTAAGTGTGTTACTGTGGAGACAGGCTTTATGGGTTTTTTTTTATGCTACTCTGTATCCCAGTTGACTTCCTGATGCCAGCAAGGTGCAGGACTCTGAGCTACTCCTGCAGCACCATGTCTGCCTGCATACCAACATGCTCCCCACCATGACGACAATGGACAGAACCCTGAAACTGTAAGTGAGACACTTCAGTTAAACATTTTCCTTTGTCAGAGTTGCCAGGGTCATGGTGTTTTTTTACAGCAACAAAAATCCTAAGACCCTAAAATATCTACCTAGAAACTGCTACAGCATGGCTACAATTCAGTTTATTTCAGCATTTAACTCAGGACATCTGCCCTCCTGTGAGTGACCTGAATAGTTTCAGTATTATATTCTGATTAATTTAGATTTTTGAGTAGAGTTCCTTTAGTGTTTTTAGTGGTTGCCTTTCATATTATAATGTATGTGGTTTACTATATTCAACTATGAGTCTATCAGCTTTTGAAAACTTTGCAATGTAGCATGTTCTTTTGTATATTTGTTTCTTCACCCTAATTACTTTAAATGTTGTTACATTTATCATTAAAATTATAACTATTGCCACCTACTTAGAAGACAATTCACAGTCACATTTCTGCCCTTTCAATCACCCCCCCTTGAGGATGGCTCAGGTTTATTCTCATATCATTCACTTTCTATTCTGTGAACCCCCTCCAGCTAATCTTAAGTGGTAATGCTGTTGGATTAATTTTACTTCCTTTACGTTTTCATCTCTCGAAGGTGACATCACTAGATAAGGTACAGAAGGCTGACAACACATTTGCACTTGACTTCTGTCCTGCATCCTACTGGAAACTATGGTTTTGAAAGATTTGCTGTCTTTTAAATTGGTAGACACTATAAAATTTTGACTGACTTCAATGTTTCCTCTAAGTCCATTGCAGTGTAATGATTATATGCCTTAGAATAGAATTCTGTTTTTGGATGTGCTTACATTGGCTGTAAGTATTTTGGGTTTTGGCAAATTTTGTATGTTGTTATGTTAGTCTATATTTCTTTGAATATTTTTCAGATGCATTTTCTTCCTTGTCTTATGTTTTGACACAAATTAAATTAATATTGAGTCCTTTGCTTTTTCTAATAGTTACCTGAAACTCTGTCAACTTCTTTCTCCAATCTATTATAATTTCTCTCATTCAATTTAGATAAATTATATCTCCCCCTAATCAACTAACCTTTTCCTCTTCAATCTTGCTTTTATTAACAATGCTTGTTTAGATGATTTTTAAAAAATTATTATCTTACTTTCAGTTTCATGGTTTTCAGTTGACTATTTTTTCTTTTTAATTTATTTTAAATGATAAATACAACTTTGAGCACATGTTAATGGGCTATCTTTAATGTATGAATATATGTCTGCATTGCAGAAACATTTGCCTCCCTAAGCATCATGTCCTTGATAGTAGAACTTTTAAAATAACCTCTTCCAGCTTCTGGATAGCCTAACTGCAATATTACTATCTATGGCTATGGTGCTGTGCTCATCAGAACTTACTGCTCCTGGCACACAGGATTATTGACCAGGAGCTCTCATCTGCCTTTTGCCCACTGCCCTCGGATTCTAGTGATCATTGACTCTCTAGCACTTTGATCTCTTCATTGGCTAGACTTCATTACAGCTGAATTTTACAAGGTTCTTGTCCTCCTGTGTTTCCCTACTTTACTTCCCATGATAATGCTTAGTTCATCTTGTATTAATTGCAGATGCCATTATAGGTAAATAATAGTCCATTGTCTATATCATCAACCGTCTCATTACTGACTTACTAATTGATGGGCACTTTAGTTGATTTCATTTGGGGGGGTACTGTAAAGTACTGTAAATAGTGCTGCATCCAGCATGGGAGTGTACACAAGGCTTTTTCTTCTTTGGCTGCCACCCAGCTCCCAAACCATGACATGGGGACTTCTTGTTAGTTTTGAATGCTTGGTCTTGCTTAGGCTTGTTTCTGGCTAGCTCTTTTCAACATAAATTAACCTGTTTCTCTTCATTTACCTTTTGCCTTGGGGCTTTTTGCTTTTCTTCCTGTAGTATATCTCACTTCCACAGCTTTTCATGTCTGGCTGGTGGTGACTGCCTACCTGGCAGCAGGCATATTTCTCTCTTTTCCCGCATTCTCACCTCTTTCTTCTTGGGCCTGTATTTCTCCTCCTATTTATTCTTTGTGCTTGCCAGCCAGTCCTATCCTTTCTCTGCTTAGCAACTGACCTCTCAGCTTTTTATTAGACCAATCAGGTAATTTAAGCAGGCAAGGTAAAACAAATGCAACACATCTTTACATAATTAAACACATTCTTACATGCTTAAACAAATGTAGCATGAACAAATGCTTTGCACATTTAAAGTAATATTCTCAGCCTAACAAATGTAACACATCTTTTCATAGTTAAAATAATATTATTCCTCAAAATGAGTTAAACATTTATTTTGATATACCAATTTCCTTTTCATTTAGGCATATGTCCAATAGTAGTTGGAGTATTATGTTAGTTCTATTTTAAACCATTTGAAGTGTCTTCATACCCTTTATTACTTGGTTATACTAACATCTTTAAGAAATCTTTTAGATATATTCCAACCTATGATTTTCTTCAGTTTTGCCTTTAAGATTTTAAATTATTTGCTTTAATGGTTTTTGTTTTGTCTTTTGAGACAAGGTTTTGATATTTAGCCATGGCTGGCCTGGAATATTCTATGTGGACAAGGCTGGTTTCAAGCATAGAGAAATCCATCTGCTTTGCTCTCATGTGTTAGAATCAAAAGGTATGTGGCTGGAGGTTTCTAGTCCCACCTGCCAGATCCTCAATAACCGCTCAGTGGCTTAGTACTAGTTATAACTGTCTGGCCAATACCTCAGGCATATTACTGACGAGCTCTCACAATTAAATTAACACATTTCTATTATTCTATGTATCACCAAGTGTCTGTGGATTACTGGTAATATTCAGGTATGTTAACCCATTTCTATTTTCTATACTTTCTCATGAAGTTCTGTTACGGCAGGTTTCCCCGCCGACTGCTGCTGGTTCTGCTGCTATTGTCCCACTGCCACGTGTGCCCCAAATAACACTCAGAGACTCTGTATTTGATACAATCCTATTGGCCAGTTACCATTATTGTTTATGGGCTAGCTCTGCCTTAATTATTAACCCATTTCTACGTATCTAAGTATTTCCACGTGGTCATCTTATCGGGGAGCCGCGGCATGCATCCTGCTTCTTTCCTGGGCTACATCTCGACCCCTCCCCACTACTTCCTCTTTCCTCCTTGTCTCCTAGCCCCGCCTATCTTGCTATCTCATTGGCACAACGGTGCTTTATTAACAAGTATGAGAAACATATAACAGAATAACATCTCCCATCAAAGTTCATGGCTTGTTACCTCACATCTTGTTTTGCCAGTGGCTACATGGAGTATCTCTGATGCTGCCTTCTTTCTCTCCATATCTTTGTTTAGATTTCCTGCCTGGCTCTTTCCTGCTTGGCCATTGGCCAAATCAACTTTATCATGAATGCAATTACTGATAAATACCAACAATGAGTAATTATGTATTAATTATATTACAATATTCTAATGCAAGTACTTTAATTTTTATTATGCTTTCATGCTTGGTATATCAGTTACTAAGATATGCATGTTAAGACTCTTGAGTTCCCAGTTTTCTCCAGTGCTGTACCCATGGTTACCCCATGGTAGGTTACCAATGGTCCAGTGGATGGCACCTACACTCAAATGCATAGGGCGGCACTATTGAACTCAGTGGGCCATAAAAAGCAAAACTAATAATGAAAGAAAAGATAAAGACATGGAGTTGGGTGTGTTGTGCAGGGGATGGGGGTCAGGAGATAGCCCTGTGATTGAGGAAGACTGAGGAAGATAGAGGAAGACTGAGGGTGGATGTGATCTAAATATACTGTATTCATGTATAAAATTATCTAAGAATAAAAAAAGAAGTTTGACTGTAGCAAGCTTACAAAATACAATTTTTTTTGTTTTACTTTTTCTTACAAAGTAAGTTTTGTAAATTAATTATGATGTAAGAACCCTGGCTGTATTAAAATTAAGTCTTTAAAAGCCATCTAGACTTGACTACACTTGAGATATTACTGTGTATTTGTTCTCCTGCATAGTAGTATAGCACATATTCAAATATTGAAATCATCTTTACCTTGAGGGTTCCTTATGCATTCAGTCTAGTTTTTTTTTTTAATTTAATTGTTCTCACTGCTGTTAGATGTCATTTTCTTTCCCAGTAATAGAAAAAAGTATTGAAAATTTTCACTATAAAAACTTTCAGCATCTATCTATTCAATTTTAGAGCATATAATCTGGCTATTTTACTGGGTTGTGGAAGATTCAAATGTTATTTATAGAGCCCCTTTACATCATCAGCTTCTGCTTTATCCTTAACTGTGCCTTCTACAGTGCAAGCAGCCTTTCATTTGCTTCCAGTGCCAAGGTTCTTTGATTTGGGTTTATTTTGCATTTTTATTGCAGGAATCTATTTTCGTATTCCAAGGATTTTATCTCTTAGATGTATCTGTTGTTCACAGTTTGTGACTATCCTTTTAAAATCCAGAGTTCAATTCCTGGTTTTAAAATATCATTTAATGTATCTATATTCATTGTGACTATAAATATATTTAAACCTATATTGCCCCTTATTTGTGTGTATTGTTTTTGTTTTTTTTTTTAGTGTTTTGCTAATTTCCTTTCTCTTCATGTCTCTACCTTTTGGTGACTTGTTTTGGAATACTTTAAAAATCCTTTTTTGTCACTTTTTCTTTTCCTACTTAACTATAATTTCATATACATGAAGAATCCCATTCTTGTAATTTTATAGTTTATTGTGCTTTTTATTTAGATAAATAATCGATATTTTTTCTGGATGTTCTTGTGATTTATAAAATACATTAAGTGGGTTCATCATAATATGTTTATGCTAATGATTGTGTTTTTAATTTCAACTATTGAAAATCAAAGATATGGACATAAGATTAAAAATAGTATAAGGATTAATTAATAATAACAATCAACTTGTCTCTAGTTCACTTCATTTTTCCTTTCTCCTGTTAGATTATTTAGAAATAAATGAAAATCATTCAATTTAATTTGTGACTATCATTAAAACTTTTTAATGTCTTTTAAGGTCACTGATGCTAAGAAAGAGTTTCCCTGAATTATCCATGGGGACTCTGAAAACACTCAGATGTATTTTAAGAGGAGCACTGAGATGGATTATTGAGGATAAAGAGTTTACTAGAAGCTCTATTAATGCCATGGACAGACAAGAGCATGGCAGGGGCTCTGAAATCAGGGTCCACATGGCAGAAGCAGGGTCTCTCCTTATAACTTTCTGAGGTAGGGTGGTTTCATAGCACAGTCCTGCAGCTGGTCGTTCAGATTCCCAGACAGGAGGTACAAACAGGGTGGATTGGGTATAGGGCCACTCATACCTGCTTTAATGTAAATTTACTTCCCTAGGTAAGAAATCCTGGTGCCTGTGAGTCTAAAAAAATGATGTTAAAAGTACTATGCAACAAACTCATATAAGAATTATAGAAATAGGTTTTATATTATTAAATACCAAAGAGATTTCATAAATCTCTGGTTGCTCAGCCTTCTCCCCTCTCTGTCTCTATCTGCTTGCCTGTCTCCCTTTCTCATAAACATACATGCTGCACTGTCTCTGAAAGTAAAGATGTGTCTTATTTCTTTCTTTTGATTAGTATTTTCGTGGCATCCACTGATATGTTACACTTCACTGCATCCTCTTTTCTCTTTCATTGAGGTAAACATGTTCTAAATGTTGATACGGAACTATTTGTGGCTTTGTGGCTGCAGGTATACTTTACTGGATGAAAGACTATATCTTATTGTTTTCCTTCATTTTATTTTATTGTGAGAATTTCATGCGTAAGTACTGTAGTTACTTTATTTATACTCCACTTTCCTTATGCTTCAATGCATTCCTGTCCCACTCTCTCCCTCTCTAACCTTTGACCTTTTGTTCTTTTATTATTATTGTTACATATGTGTATATGCATACACATGTTTGTAGGAATCAAAGCTGCTATCCCTCTTCCCTAGCCTCCTGTTGCTATGGTTACAGGCATGCGTCACCACAGTGACATTCTTAATTCAATGGTACATATATTTCTGAACCAAATAGGCATTCATTTAAAAGGTATTTATATGGAAATCTGATTCTAACAGAATCATATAAGAGTATCTTTATATGGC
Organism: Cricetiscus sungorus; assembly: GCA_030556225.1. NCBI lineage: Eukaryota > Metazoa > Chordata > Mammalia > Rodentia > Cricetidae > Cricetiscus > Cricetiscus sungorus. The sequence continues at coordinate 14,634,052 of JANBXA010000731.1, forward strand.
AAACTTATGGGAACAATTGTGCCAGTGGGGAAAAGTAAACTTGCTGTGTTATGGTCATCATAATTTAATGCTGCATTAAAGAATCTCCATGAACATGAGTGGTAGGGAAATGTGTCTTGTAGGATTGAATAATGATATCAGAAGGTCAAATCTGTCTAGAACTATGTAAATTTACTAAATCAAGTTGACAAAAACAGTATTGTTAACATGTTGACCTACAAATTAATTTAGTCTTTCCTACATTCAGGCAACAGCTCAATGTTGATATTCTTTGGAGATAATGAAGTGACTTTTTTCAGAAGTAGGAAGCTAACTTGTTTATGAAAATGTTAGCCTTTCTTTGGTGTTTATGGATCAATCTTAGAAATTTTACTATATTGTAAGTCTCAAAATTATTAGTCTTTAGGACTCTAGAATAGGCTAAGCCATATCAGAACACTGGCTACTTTTAAAAGGTGGGTGGGTATAAGGCTTGTCACAATAACAGCATAAGGGTCAAAGTCTGACAAACATATACTTATTGTTGAGAACAATGTCTGCTCTTAGAGTTATTTATATCAAAGTTCAGAAGTTGACATGACAAGGAACATATGCCATGGCAGTCAACAACTGAAATGTGAGTGTCAAAGATTTAACCTTGATATACATACAACATCAATCTGGCATCTGCTGAGAAAGCAAAGGAAACCTGGCAACTCAAAAATTGTAAAGTCAAAACTTTGACTAGGGGATTTTAAGTCAACGACTAATAAGTAATGTGTGGTAGCAGCTTTAGACAGTCCTTCAACATATTAATTGTGAGCATTGCTTAAAGGTTAAAATTAGACTGTCTCATCTATTTTCTCTTAGTAATGTCCTTCTTAGTTAGACCTAAGATGAATTAGTAACTGGAAATGCATTCTTATCTGTCCCTTGACTAATTCTAGTTGAAGAGCTAGCTTGGCATCTGGTAGAGATCGCTCCTAGCATGGCAGGGTGGAGATATAAAGTAACTTTGGCACAAAGAATAATGGATGAATAAAGACACAGAAGACACTCTGCTCCATTCAGCTGTGATCAAGCTAGGATAAATAAATAATGACCTCATAATGTTTTAAGTAAGCTCATGATTTTGTGTTGGGATACAGTCATAGTTATTCTTGGCTGTGGGATTCAGGTTTGACAACTCTTACAAGTTAAGTTGAAATATACAGTAAAGTGTTGAAAAAATATGAGAAGTACTTGGTAGATTATAGGGCACTTAACTTTTTTCCTACTGAGAATATTGTAGAATAATGTAAGGGGCTATAGAAAAATACATGAGATTGAGAGAATATAAAATTGCGTCAGGTTATATTTCCAGGGATGGCAGAGAGTTCTTACAGCACATGTGCCCTTCACATGATTAAGAAGATGATGTAGGGCAACTGCTCTTAATTTGGACAAAGCTGTGCTGTTTTCTAAGCCATCGGATAAAAAAAATGTACTAAGTGGCAAATACAGAAAAAGCTAGGTACCACCCATCTTTCTTGTGGAACCTTTGCTACAACTCATCAAACTACCTATCTGATAAAAGCTTCCATGCCATTAGAAGTCCATCCTAGTAAGTCATTCAGTTTAAGTTACTGACTAACACTAATCGAAGGCACTATAGCCCAGACAACCGAGAATGTATTCTAATAGTCAATAATCTCAGTAACTCAGCCTTTGGGTTATCTTTCACCTGTGTATCAGATATGAAATGCTTCTGGGGAATTCTAGCTTGAGGTCAGAAAATGACCAGGCCCCTGTAGAGGATATACAGCCTTGCTTTCTTCATCTTTCTGTATCCAAATTGCACAGAATTTGAGGATGTATTGAAATGCCTGTTGTTGGGTTTTTGGTCCAGTGTTCATTTAGGATGAACTGGTGGACAATAGGAAGAGTGAAACCTCCCATTTGTAGCACTGTAATGATTGTGATGAGACATAGTAAAAACAAAATTATCTTTAATTACTTTTGACTCTAAAAGAGTGTGACACCTCCACCACTCACAGTTGATATTAATACAGCAAATGAATTTTGGCTCATCTCACTAACATTTGTTTAGTTGTGAGCACTCACCAAGCACAATCTTGATATTATCATTTATTTAAATGTCAAGCATGTGGTCTATAGTTGCTTTTCCCATAATGATACTTAGATAACTGCCCCTGAGGCCTATACATTTTAATTTTAAATAAATGATGCTACATTAGTCACTTTACGTCACTGTGGTAAAATACTATGGCCAAGGAAACTATATAAGAAAGGGTTTATTTGGGCTTATGGTACCACAGGGATAAGATTCCATCACTTCCATGATGTGGTGGGGGGTGTGGTGGATAGCAGCAGGCAGATATGGTGGCTGTAGAAAGATGCTATGCACTTAGATTCTGTAATGCAGGCACTAAGCAGAGTGAGAGCTGGGAATGGAAACACCCTCAGTGATGTACTTTCTCTAGCAAGGCTGTATTTCTTAAACCCTTCCAAACATTGTCACGAACTTAGTAACTACTAACAACTAACAAATACTTCCATCTATGGGAGAGTTTCTCACTTAAATCACCACAGATGTTTATGACCACACAAATAACCTTTTGATACAAACTGAATATTGATGTCAATGATAGGATTAGTGGAAGAATTCCTTTGTTAAACACTTTTATTTATTTTATGTCTTTTATATCATGTATCATGATCCTATTCATCCCCTGCCTCTGTCTCTTTGCATCCAACCTCCATCACTGTTCCCCTGACAATAAAGCAAAAAAAAAAAAATTCTAAGAGAAGAAGAAAATTAAAACTCTCATCATAGAAAATGCAGTGTGACACAGTGAGTTGAATTCTTACAGCTATGTCTCAAAAAAGCAACAATTTTGATCCTCTTAATTATACATGAAAATAACGTTTCTAAAGATTTAAGTGCATATGGAAAAGTAGAATTTTTTTCCTTTAGAGTACTAAATATTTTATGACAATATATTTGTGAAAATGTTATTCCAAGAAGTTCTTTGATTTTGCTGGCATGGGTGTTTTGGTTCCATAAATTATTTTTCTTGCTTTGTATAAGCTGACTGTTATTACATCTAGATTTTTTCCTTTGCTATCTTCTGCAGAATGGAGTTGCCTTTAGTATCAAACCATTCTGTAGACACTTGTACTCATTGATCTTTATTTTTAAAACTCATAAATCCTCTGATATACCACAGTAAATTCTCAGTCTTGTTAAATCCTATAGCCTCATAAATAAAAACATACCAATATAATATCCATAGGAAAGCTGCATATTACTATATTTTAATATATTCCACCAGGCACAAAATTAAATATGAAATCATACCATCCTTCCTCAGAAAATCAACATGATTCACAATCACTCCTATTTTCCTTACAGTCTGCTATGCAAAGATTTTTTTTCAAATGAAAACTTATCTCTTAACTGTGTGGCAAAGTAAAATATGCTATAGAACTTGTGTTTGTTTTGTTTTAGAATTGCAAACATATTTATAAGATAAATATATTTGTTCCCTATGAAATTGCTATAAAACAAGATATAAAAACACATGAAATGTGGGCAGTATGCTGTTACTAATGAACAGCACAGAACTTGCCACACAGATCACATGCCATGGGCTTCATATTCTCTTTTTCTCTTGAAATAAGTTGTGTAATTGTGAGGGCAAACATATCCTTGTCATTCCTCTCAGCTAAAATGAACTCCCTATTTATGTATTCATTGATTTATTCGTTGCTTCACTATTTTGCATTGTTTATTGAGACATTTTACTATAAGGCCCAAGGTGGCCTATAACTTGTGGTCCTTTTGGCCTAGCCTGTCAACTGTTGGTATTGCAGGCATGCACCACACCCAGTAAATGCTTCTTATATTTGAACAAAACAAAAACTTACCAAATTCACAAGTGTCTAACAGTATTCATTAGAGTAAAATCTTGGAGAATCATCAAAGCAAGTGGTTGCTATGATTGATTTGGAAGAGAATAGGGAATTCATTCCTGTGGGCTCTTTCAAACTCCTTCTAGCCCATTCCCATTTTTGCATGTCAGCCATTCACACCTAATTCTACCCTGGATACTTAGTGGTCACATATTGAGAGTCTCATAAGTATTCTCTACCAGACAGCACACAACTACCACACTCTTCTAAGATTCAGAAATGACAACAGAAATAAAGGAATGAAAACCCCACCCACAAAGACAACAGCAGCTAGCAGCACCTATAATTACAATCAAAGTAAACAATATAAAAGCACAATCAGTAACAGTGAGGAAGTATGTCTTCACTAGAGCCCTACAGTGTAGGTGTCTAGTCTGTGCACCTGTAACGGTGGCCACACCCCTCTGGGTGTGGCTTCAGGCAGACAGAAGCAGAAAGAGAGATGCTTGAAGTGTGGCTATCCTTTGCCTCCTTTTTCTAGAGGATCGGAGAATCCAGTAGGAGCAGGGAAATGATTCAGTGGTTCTTTGTATTTTTTCCTGTGTAATTATTTCCCAATAAACACCCATTTATCATTTATCTTGCATCTAATGATATAATTACATCCTTGCCTTCACTGCAGGCCTACTATAGAAGGCCCTGAGAGAAGCATATAACAGAAGCACAAGATAGGACTTCAAATGGCTAGTATCAATATGCTTAACGACCTTAAAGGTAATATTAATAAATATATTCATAAAAATCTGTGAGAGCACACCAAAATAGTGTAATAAAACAAAGAAAATCTTTAACACATGAAACTAGAAATAGAATTAATAAAGAAAATCCAAACTGAAATAAAACTGGAATTGAAAAATTTAGGAAGTCAAACAAATAGCTCAGAGGTGCATCACCAACAAAATATAAGATTTGGAAGAGAAAAATCCCAGGTACCAAAAACATACAAGAAATGGATTCAGTCAAAGAATATCTTTAATAAATAATAAAAAAGCCTAAAAACAAACAGACAAATAGAAACTAAATATCCAGAAAATCCAGGACATCAGGAAAATACCAAATCTAAGAATAATAGGACTAGAGGAAGAAAAAAGACGGGTCAAAGACACAGAAAATATTTTCAACAAAACAATAGAAAAAAAATTATACCCACCTAAAGAAGGAGGTCTGTATCAAGATACAAGATGCATACAGAATACCAAGTATACGGATCAGAAAAGAAATTCCCTGCAGCATAATAGTGGAAAAGTAAATGTGTAGAACAAAGACCAAACCAGACCCCCTGAACACGGGTGTAGGTTGGGAGTCAAAGGCAGTTTACAGGGCTTCTGGCAGTGGAACCAGTATTTAACCCTATTGCATGGATTTGGGAGCCCATTCCCTTTGGAGGGATACTCTTTCAACCTAGATACATGGGGGAGGGCCTAGGCCCTGCTCCAAATGATGTGTAAGACTTAGGTGATCCCTCATGGAAGGCCTCACCCTCCCTGGAAAGTGGATGGGGGGGATGGTATGAGGGATTGTTGGGGGTATGGGAGGATGGAAGAGAGAGTGAACTGAGATTGGGATGTAAAATAAAATTGTTTTTAATTTAAATAAAAAATGAAAAAAGGGAAAATTAGTGCTCACATATTTTCTTTGTAGGAATTCATGAAGCTTTATTCAAAATCAACCAGCTGAATTGAAAGTTAACTCAACATTGAATTTTAGCTGTTGTTCTCAAGTCAGTCTCTCACAAGAACCTAGAAAAGCATGGGCAAATGTGTTATTCAGTAGAGATAGCACAAAGTTTTGATAGCTGTTCTCATCATTATGGAGTGTATGTAGGAGGGAAACTTCAAATCGTGTGTAAATAATGTTGCAATGATTGATGGAACAAGTATTCCCTGATTTCTTCAAAAGGTATTTCAGAAAAGATAGAACACCTGGTCAGTAAAAATGTACTTTCACACATTACTTTAAATTGAGCACTCATTTATTGAATGCTGACTTAGTAAAACTGCCACCTTTTCTAAATGATGGTATCCCTAGACTTTTGGAAGCTTTTCAGTTTCAGAAGGTCCTATTAATAATTGTTGATCTTAGCATCTGTGCTAATGGTGTCCTGTTCAGAAAATCATCTCCTGTGCCAATGTGCTCAAGGTTATTTCCACTCTCTCTTGTACCAAGTCCAGTGTACCTGGTTTTATGTTGAGCTCTTTGGTAGACTTGGACTCAAGTTTTGTACAGGGTGATAAATATAGATGTATTTGCATTCTTCTACATGCAGACATCGAGTTTGACCAGCACCATTTGCTGAAGATGCTGTCTCTTCCCCTTGAGTTTATTTCTGACTTCTTCATCAAAAATTAGGTGTCCATAGGTGTGTGGATTTATATATGGATCTTCAATTGAAACTGAATTATAGCAATTAACATGGCTGTTTTATGCTTATATCATGATGTTTTTATTACTATCACACTGTACTTGAAATTGGCAATAGTGATACCGCTAGCAGTTCTTTTACTATCCAGGATTGTTTTAACTATCCTCTATGTGTGTGTGTGTTTCCAAATAAAAATGAGAATTGTCCTTTCAAGGTATGTGGAAAACTGTGTTGGAATTTTGATTGGTATTGCATTGAATCTGTAAATTGCTTTTGGTAGGATGTCCATTTTTGCTATGTTAATCCTACTGATCCTTGAGCATGGGAGGTCTTCTCATCTTCTCCAATTTCTTTCTTCAAAGACTTGAAGTTTTTAATCATACAAGACTTTCACTTGCTTTGTTAGAGTTACTCCAAGATATTTTTATATTATTTGAGGCTATTATGAAAGGTGTTATTTACCTGATTTCTTTCTCAGTCCTTTTGTCATTTGTGTATAGGATGGCTACTAATTTCTGAGTTAATTTTGTATCCAGCTATTTTGCTGAAAGTGATATCAGCTGTGGGAGTTCCCCATTGGAATGTCTAGGTTCACTTATATATTATGATATCACCTGCAAGTAACAATAGTTTGACTTATTTCTTTGCAAATTGTATCTCCTTGATTCCTTATTTTGTCTTATTTTTCTAACTAAGACTTCAAGTACTATACTGAATAGATATGGCTATAGTAAATAATTCTGTGAAGTCAGGTGCTATTTTGTATTTTATATTCCTATTCTTTAGTACCTAAAGCAATTCTCAGAGTAAAGTTGGCAATAAGTACATGTTTTTTAAGAAGTTAAATCATGCACAGTGGTTGAAAATGGAACTGGAGAGACAACTATGAGGACAAAATGCTTGAAGTAAAAGCCAAACAGTGAGGTAAGCACCTCTAACCCCAGGGCTGGGGGCCAGGCAGAGATAGATAGACCCCAGAGGCTTCTTGATTAGACTATCAATGAGATGGAGTATCAATGTAAAGACCTTGTCAGTCAGCCTCTGTGCTCTCACATGTACATTCTCTCTCTCTCTCTCTCTCTCTCTCTCTCTCTCTCTCTCTCTCTCTCTCTCTCTCACACACACACACACACACACACACACACAGATACCCACTCTGTTTACAATAAAAAAAAATCCCCTAGAAAGGATGGTTTTGGACAAAAAGTTGAATAAAGTAACAATAGATATTATTTAAAAATGCATCTTTTAATCTCATTGCATTACAGGCAAGGATGCTAATACAAGTTGAACATTAATAAGATAGCATTTTCTTTTGTTGTTCTTTATGAAATATGCCTCTAAAATAATTTAAAATGACACATGATCTTGTCACTGTTTAAACAAAGTGAAGTAACAGCAGTCATCAAGGAAACCCCACAGGCAGTGTAATCTGCACATGAGCTGATCACCCATTTACATTGCAAATTGAAATCAGTTTGCTCTTTTCACCAATGGTGTCTGTCTAGGATGCCAAGATCCTGAATGAAGTACTTAATTATCGGCTTTTATCCCCAAACAAACTTGGCTGGCAGATTTCAGCCCATATTTACCATATGAAACAAGAATAATGGAAACCAAAAAAGGGTCATCAATTTCAGAGTGTATGGGAGAGCATGAGAGGGTATAAAGGGAGGAAAGGGAAGGGGAAGGTAATATAATTACATTCTAAGTAAAAGAATAAAATAGGAAATGGTTGAAAATTTATAATTATAACATTAGAAATTAAGGCTTTTATATGCATTACCAAATAGAACAATACTTTAAAAAATCTAATATTTAAATCCCTTAGCAATTATCTATTTTAATTTATTGTATAACTGGGCATCAAAGACCTTTAAAAGATGTCCTATAGATATTTTAAAGCCAGAAGACCTCTGTACCAATTGAATATTAATTCTGGATACTGATTAATACATGACATCAATTTATTTTTATTTAGTTTTTTCATCTGTCTAGTGGGCATTTTCAGGTTTTGAAGATGAAATAAATTAATAGATATAGCATAATGCACAAGTCAATGGACCTATTAATGAGTGGCAACACACACAGTTAAAAGATTATGTCTTCTCATGAGAGTTCCAACAGTGTCCAAGTGGACATAGCAAAAGTGAGTGATCAATATGCTTGCAAGTTGAATCTATGTTATGCAATTTTCCATCAACTTCATTTACATTTATTAACCAGATAAACCTGTGTTTATAGGTGGAATAATTTATAGTACATGTTAAATAAACATACTTCATCATGCAGATTAGTACATAGCATATATTTATAGAAGAAACAAAATATTTAGTACCAGACACTTTCTGTAGATTTGATTGTGAGCCATATGTATAGTTATGGATATGAAATTACATTTTCCCTTCTGTTAATATTGTAATATTCTCATCTTGTTACTGATGTATCTTCAGAAATTTTAATTATGCCATATTAAGTCTTAAGGTATACAGTCACCCTAGACCTAAATCTAATTTATAACACTCGTATACATAATTTTGCCTGTTCTTTAGATTTTTTTTATCATATGTATAGAATCAAGACGGTTCAGTTAGTGTGTCCGTATGGTGAATAGTAGATGTTACTAAGAGTGTTAGCTCCCCTTCAGGCTAAATATCTTTCAAGATAAACACAGCAAAAGTTTAGGGAGAAAATTTCATAAGTTTTCTGCAGCAGGAAGCTGGAGAATTATGAATGGTGATAGTACTCTGAACTGTTCATAATCTTAAATGATAACATACATTCTTACATACAAAGAAATATACAAAATCAAATGCTTATTTGATATGTAATCCCCACAAATCCTAAAAGGAGCTGAACATACATCTCTATTTCCTTTTAAAATGAGAATAAACTGGTTACAGATCAGTATCACAGAAACTATAGAATTTGTCATAATTAACCTTGGGACCATAAAACTGTTAACAAATTGATCACTGATACTCACAAACCACCAAATTGCTATTAAGCTGGCTTTGAAAGATTTTTTGCTCATAAGTCATTGGTTGGGTCATTAAAGCCTTTTGTTCTGAGATCTCAGAGTCCCATGTTCCTTTGCAACATTCACTATTTGCTAATGAGATTGTTGTAATTTTGAGCAAGACACAGTTATACAGATAAAAGTGAAAACACTTTGTGGAAGGGTTTGGAGGGCATTTATATCTATTTGGTTAGATGCTCTTATTATTTGATGGACAACTGTCCATCAAATAATACTTTAAATAAGTAGTATTTAAAAAGAAACACTCACACCTTTAATGCAAGCACTAGTGAGGAAAATAAAAAGGAGCCCAAGGTCTCATGAAGCATTCAGTATTTAGTCTCAGAGCAATTAGTCTCCCCCCACCCACCCACCCAAGGTTTGGGAGAGGATAGGCTCTCCCAAACCTTGGGAGAAGTTAAGTTCTGTGGTGGCTTGGCTGCTTTGCTTCTCTGATCTTCAGCTTGAGCCCCAATATCTATCTGTCTCTGTTTTTATTATCCATGTTACATCTACATGAACCCACAGATACAAATAAATAAATATGTAGACATACTAAATTTTTCTTAAATCTAGAAAATTGGGCTACTAATGCTACAATCACAAATCTATAAAGTTGTTCTTTACTATAACAAAATTTCAATAAAAAATACTATTTATGGTTGCTCTTGTTAATAGTTTGTGTGTATGTATGCCTGCCTGTGTTGTCTGTGTGTATGTATGGTGAGAGTGTATGTATTCTGAGTTATGAAAGCCAAGGCAGGAATTCAAAGTGCCATACACACAAGTCAAGAACAGACAGGGACATTTCTGGATGGTGTCACTTGTTACTTCTACTTCCCTCTTGTAGATTCTGCTCTCAGATTGCATTCTCCTGATCTGTATAGTTCAGAAACCTTTTCCCAAAGAAAGGTGCCAACCCCTATGATCTGGGTCATCCTCTATCTATTAACAATCAGGAAAGTCCCCTACAGAAATGTCTACAGACCAACCAGATAGAGACAATTAATACTCTTCATGTGTGATTCTACATTGTGGCAAGTTGACATGTAAAGTGAGTTATACATATGGATTGAGATTATCAGGCTTATTCTCGCTTGTCATGCACCTTTACGGGCAGAGCAAACTCCCTACCTCCAAACAACCCCTTCTCAAAAATAGCTTTATTCTGGTAGTCTTTGTCTTCTTTATTATGAAGCTTGCAATGTGGTAATTATCAGTGATGTTTTAAAAGGCAAAGGGGGAAAAAGAGTTTAGGCTGTACATCTTTCATAGTTTGAAATAGGTGGATAAATCTAGTTTATATTAGCAAATTAAAGAAAAATTGTTCAGGAAATAACAGTGATCTATTTCATTCATTTTCTCACTCAGGAATGCTATGTGTCTAAGAATACAATTATAAAACTAATGTTGCACATGCATTGTCTGTAGCACACTGGCTACTTCAGAGGGCCTCACAGTTTGTACTAGTTTCTGGCAACATCTCTAGCAGGAGGCTAACTTGATTTTCCAGCAAAGAATGAAGTTCACAGGCCCATAACAATGACAGAGACAACTAATACCATGAATTGTTATTCTGAGCTTACTGGGTAGCCATGGCAAAGGTCTTCCCTCATTCTCTCATCAGCACCAACTAAATTAAAGCTATGCAGTTGTAAAGATAAACATAAAGCCCTTAAAAATACAAAATATAACATGGTGCTTTCTCAGAAAATTGGGAATCAATCTCGATGGGGGTCATTTAGGTTTAGGTAGAAACCTGGTGCCAGGGAAGCTCCCAGGAATCTCTAGCTAAGACTCCTAGCAGTAGTGGAGAGTGTGCCTGAACTGGCCTTCCCTATAATCAGATTGATGACTATACTAATTTTTATCAGAGAACATTCATCCAGTAATTGGTGGAAGCAGCCAAGTACTGGACCTAGTTCCTGGAGTCCTGTTGAAGAGAAAGAGAGAGAGAGAGAAGGGATTGTATTGGGGGGGGGGAATGAACACATGCTGTCAAAATCATGATGGCAACCCACAGAGATAGCTGACCTGAGCATGGGAACTCATGGACTCTGGACCCAAGCTAGGGAGGCTGCATGGGATCAACCTTGGCCCTCTACATGGGTGTGATGGTTGTGTAACTTGGTCTGTTTGTAGGGCTCCTAGCTGTAGGCTCAGGACCTGTCCCTGGCACTTGAACTGGCTTTGGGAAGATCTTGGTCCTGCCTCAACTTAAGGTGCCATGTTGTTGACTCCCATGTTAGACCTGCCCCTTTCTGAATGACAAAGCTAGCCAACAAGAAATGCTAGTAACAGGCCAACAGCTTTATATCTAATATAGTGCCTGTGTGTTATTTGGGGCTGGCATGGCTGTGGGACCAAGCTGGCAGAAAAACTACTCACAACAAATATTACCTCATTTTACCTGTTCATTAGCATTTCAAGGTGAAATAGTCTGTTCACTGCTAAAAAAATATATTTATTTAGCAACTTTCATGTATTAAGAACTGCAGAATGTTTTAAGGCAGGAGTGATCAGTAAAAAAAAAAAAAAAAAAAAAAAAAAACAAACTTCCTCTCCTCAGGGTGCTGAGAAAAGACATAGAAAAAAATGAAGCAGGAAAATAATGTGGGAATCTTGTTGTAGTGTGAGATGAGGGGAAGTGTTTCATAAAATATAAAAGCAAAACCCAATGCAAAGGGGTTGGCTATGTAGATATCTCAGGTAAGGGACATTGTAGCTTTTGTTCAGAGAAAGAGTATTTGTAGGTTTAGAATGGATGACTTTGATTTCATTTTCATTTTAAAGAAATGTCTAGATGTGTTGGAGCACTGTATGGGATTTGGAGCACCTGTAGGGGCTTTCTGGCATCCTTTAGAAGAAAGCCTGAAATGAAATGGTCTTGTGGTGGCAACATCTTGTCAATTATCAAGACCCTTTTGAGTATAAGCTCAGTGGAAATTATGATATATGAAATGTGTTCAACAGTGAAAGGCACGTGATTATTCTGTAGTTTTTCTCCTCAACAATTTCTGATGAATGAAACTGACATGTATAGTAGCTGAAAATCTTGAAGAATTAGTAGCTTAGTTATTTTCTCATTCAGTGTGACAGAGCAGAATCTTTGAGTAGAAAGTTGCCTCTGAAGTTGGAGGTAATGGTCTAAGCTTTGAAGCTGAAGATATAATTCCTAATGTCATCGTGACAGCTCTACTGGAATGCAGGGGTCAACATCTAGAAGTTGAGATGCAGAAATAGTTGAAGTAGCAATACCCACAGTAACTAATACACATGGTGACATTTTCCCCCTTTTATTTATTGATGCCTTTGTTAAATACTGGGTTTGATTTTAAATCTTTAAATTTAGCATTGGTATCACTCTTTAAATTAAGTATGGTTTATTTTTGTTCTTAACTTTAGACATCATTGTATTTGGGAGCCGTACTTAACCTAGAGCGTTCAGATATCATGTGCACCAGCACCAGTGTTATTTGTTACTGCTTAACCCTGGGTTACATACAGCAACTTCCTGTCACTTGACAAATGACTCTACTTTGCATAATTGAGGTCAAGAGCTGTATTTATCTTAATTTTTTAGTGAACAGTTCTATTCCAGTCTAAGCCTATATTGGGTTTTCCAAATCTCATTTATCAAATATAATTGAATTGTTAACCAGAAATAAATTCTGTTATGCCGCTAGTTTACCACCCAACAGCTGTAAACACAGAGAAAAATCTGAGAATCTTTAGTGAAAACTCCAGTCCTATCCATTCTAACTACCATTCCATTCCAGTGCCATTCTTTTCCATTGCCATCTTGATTGAACAGTGCAATTACATGGCATGTTAATTGTCTGCTAATAGGAGGAGTAATGACAAAATTATATAGTTCATTCATGTAATAACACTCAAATTACTGTTTAGATGCCATCCTAATTTATAATGTAGAATTGTGATGCTGACTTAATTTTTCACAAGCACATGAGAAAACAATGTTGGTAGAAAATACTGTATGCAAATTGTGAACTTGAAATGCACACTGTGCTTGCATTTGAGCATAATGTGGAACCGAGGGGCATTTAGTTTGCATGTTAAACTCTCCATTGCAAGGAGCTTTTGTAAACATTTAACCTACAAGAGAATATAGTGGTTTGAGTAGGATGAGCTTAGTTTTGATGTGGAATGTGAGAGAAAGAAAAAGCACATGCACAAAATTTCTTAACAGTGATTACTGATAAATACAAGTAGAGGTTTCCTTTGTGTGTGTGTGTGTGTGTGTGTGTGTGTGTGTGTGTGTGTGTGTGTGTGTGTGTGTGTTTGCCTCTCGTTTTTCTTTTCAGTGCTGAGACAAAACCAAGAGCCTGATGTATGGTATGTAACTTCTCCCCTCTTTGAGCTACATCCTCCAGAGATTCATTATTTTCATCCCAGTTAGCAATGTAAACATGTAACTCACATGGATATTTTCTTGTAGTTTGTTTCAATTTTATTGACCACATACAGATATCTTACTTTTTCTGAAGTTACTTAAGTAATAATAATAAAAAATACCAGTATATTTGGAAAATACAAAAAACTCAGATAATACAGTTTCAAGAGAAAGTCTATCTTTAGATCTCAAACTGGCATATTGTTTTTTATTTTTTAGTTAAAATATAGTTACATCACATTTCCTACTTCCCTCTTTCCAAACCCTCCCATATATCTTTCCTTCATCTTTCTTAAATTCATGGCTTCTTTCAGTTCACGTTTAAGCAGGTTAGTTAGAAAACTAACCTTTCTATAGTTTCTATAGTTCTCCTCAATGGTATATAAATCATATTTCATGCTTCTGAACTGGAAATACTTCACATGGTTCTTTATATGTACATATAGTAATTGTCTTTTAAAAACTGTGTGTGTGTGTGTGTGAGAGAGAGAGAGAGAGAGAGAGAGAGAGAGAGAGAGAGAGAGAGAGAGAGAGAGATGACAGAGTGATAAAGAGACAGAGTGAAAGAGAGTTAGTTCTTTAGCATAAGTGTGTGCATTAGATGTGTGCAGGCGCCTGTGGAGGTTAGTAAGGGGCTGCCCCGGAAGCTGCAGCTACAGATGGTTGTGAGCCACCAGGTAGGTGCTGGGAATCTAACCCAACTCTGCTACAAAAGCAGTAAGTGCTGTTAAATATAGAATTATGTCTTAAGTCCCATAACAATTTTCTAACAACATATATCTACTCATCTAGAAATTTCTCTTGTAAAATTTGCAAACAGGAAAGTTGGAGAGTAGCATTTTACAAGCAGAATACTCATACATTTCTGTTCACATTACCTTCACATTATTTCCTAACCACATGATTTAAAACTCATTTTATGTTTTGTGTTTTCATTTGTTCTATTCCTTCTCAAATAGAATGAATTATCAAATGATGGGCACTCTTTATAAAGTCAAAGGATTTCATTATTCAATCAGAATAAATCATCAGGGCCACGACTTAGGAGCTTTGTGACATTGTCTACATCCAAATTCCTTAAAGCATGGTTATTTACTAACTGGAACATTCTTTCCTAACTTGAACTATTTCCCCAGATGTTCTCTTATGCAATTTATTTCATATGCAAGATTAATAAAGGCTGAGCTCTACTTTGATTATTTTAGTTGCCTGGATTTATCATTGTGATTCATGAGTAATTAGTCAGATGGTTTAATAGTAACCAAGTTTGCTTAAATACATTCTGTAATTAATTGACTTTTTATATTGTTTTCATGTTTGAAGAAATATTGAATATTTAAATCTAAAATGTCTTCATAATAGGAATAAAAGAACCATTCAGGAAAAAAACATTCACACTGAAATCTATTTGGTGAAAAAATTTATGTTAAATACTTATTTTTGTTACGCAGCCATAAGAAGTTTGAGATATGTAAATATTTGTCATTGTCCCCATATTTTGGATCTCTTTAAACTAGGAAAACATCTACTCATTTCTGGTTTCCCTGTCTAGTCATGTATGTTACATGCTGAAAATATGATATAATTCCAGGTATTGCCGCATATTTCCTCCTTAGACGCATTCTAATAAGCACCCAGATTTGTCCTAATGCCACTTGGCCAGGCATCTGAGCCTAGCTAAAAGTGACAATGAATGTTGATTTTCATATTGATATTCCTAGAAATAAATATGTCACTGAATTCCAATCAGCAAGATGTGAAAAATCCAGCAGCACTCCTCTGAAAAGGGATTTCTTTTCTGGTCAAAGAGAGTTATGTTGACTCATTGGTCTTACTTTTTATGTGCTTTGCAAAACAACTTGTGAGGAGGTGAGCCTGGAATACTACAACAGAGGAGTAAAGTCTCCTTAATACCGAGGAAGAAGCAGCCAGTGAAGAGCCTAGATAACAGGAAAAAATATCTCCAGAAAATGTTCAACTTTCTTCCCAGCCTGCACTTTATGTCTGTTAGTGAGAAAGTAGACTATGAATTACCCAAGAGAAATTTAAGACTGGCGTCACTTGGACCATAGCTCTTATTTTATGGAATTCAATGATTTTTCCCCCCAGGAAGATACTCTGTCGGTTGGCAGACTGACACACCTCTTGCATTTCCCATCAAAATATATATATCTTGATGGCTAAGCTCTAACACTAGATCTTTTAGGACACCATTGCAATGCTGTTTCAATCTTGGATTGTGTGTGTGTGTGTGTGTGTGTGTGTGTGTGTGTGTGTGTGTGTTTATAGACTAAATTTGTTCATAACGATGGCACATAGGCATGTGAGGCACAATGTCCATTCTCATCTCTTCTCGCCTCCGCATTTACCTACCCCGATTTCCCTCACACACTTAAATCTCTTTCATTTTTATTTTGCTTCATGAGAGTAATATGTGTGACTGTGGGTGTGGAGTTACTCTTTAGATCCTGGTAGGCTTAGCAGTGTGTACACTGAAGGAATACTGAAAACAATAGTATCCTGTAGAGAGCCGTGTGCCACGTCTTAAAATGGCGCTGGCTTCCGCCTTACACCTTACCACTGGTGAAGGCTCTCTGGGTAAACAAGCCCTTAATTGGTTAAGTCTGTTCAGCCTGTCTGCTTCCGCATTAGAGTAGCCTATCTGCAGGGTCCACTGGCTCACTGGGGTTGGTTAGCTCAAGGGTATTTAAGCCTGTGCAGGGGTGCCCTGGCTCTCTCTCTCTCTCTCTCTCTCTCTCTCTCTCTCTCTCTCTCTCTCTCTCTCTCTCTCTCTCTCTCTTTGCGGGCCAGAAGAAACATGTTTAAAGGATCCTGATTAAAACTGCATGAAGATCTACCCGGAGTCGCGTCTTCCTTGCTGGCGAGGGCAGGCATGTACAGTATCCCTTTCCCAGAGTCTGTCAAAGGCCAATGCTTGTAGGTCCTGTGAGCTATTTCTCCTTCAGTGAGTGGTCTGGAAAAGGTCAGTCTTAATAACAGGTTTAGGCAACTGCACTCGTGCGTGCAAAACTGCATTTTTCAGACCTTCCTTCTATCTTCCAACCCTAATACACTTCCAACCCTTTCTTCCGCAATATTCCCTGTACTTTAGAAGGGGTGGTGTGTGTCTTACTTAGGGCTGAGCCCTTAGTGGTCATTTATGGGGGTGTCATGCATGTCTGCCTTCACTGTCATTCACCGCAAAGATAGAGTTCTCTGATTAAAGCTAATAATAGCCTTTGTCAACCATATAAACATAGCAATTTAGAAGACAGTTTGATGCTGTCAATTTAAACAATACTAGGATGTTCTTTATGTGGGCCTGCAACCTCCATGGGCATAGGTTATTAGATATGATTACAATACCAGGCCTCACATTCAAACAGAATGTGGTTGATTACTAGAACAACGGTTCTGTCACTGTTTCACAAGTGGGCACACTTTGCTTGGTAGTGCTATGAGATAAGGTTCTTGTTCACTTTCAAGGAGGAACTCATGGACTCCAGTCCGATAGCTGGGAAACCAACATAGGACCGATGCAGATTCCCTGAAAGTGGGTGTTAGTTAGGAGGACTGGGGAGACTATGGGGCCTCTGGGAGTGGACGAATATTTATCCCTATTATATGAATGGACTTTGGGAGCTCATTCCACATAGAGGGATACTTTCTCAGCCTAGACACATCGGGGAGGTCCTAGGCCCTGCTCTAAATGATATGAAAGACTTTGAAGATCCCCTGTGGAAGGCCTCACCCTCCCTGGGAAGCAGAAAAGGGATGGAATGAGTGTTGGTGGGGGGAACAGGGGAGGACAGGAGGGTGAGGGAACTGGAATTGACAAAAAAAAAAAAAGCTCATTTCAAATTTAAATGAATGAAAAATAAAACAAAAAATTTTCAATTGTATTGGTTTAATAAAACGCTGATTGGCCAGCAGCCAGGCAAGAAGTATAGGCAGGGCTTCCAGACTAGGAGGAAGAGGAAGAGGAAGAGCAGAGACTCAGTAGCTAGCCAATACAGAGGTACCTTACTGAGAAAAGGTACCAAGCCAGGTGGCTAAATATAGGTAAGAATTAATTTAAATTGTAGGAGTTTGTTAGTAATAAGCCTGAACAATAGGCCAAACAGTTTATAATTATTTTTTTTTGTTTATTTGGGACTGAATGGCCACAGGACAGGGCAGGACGGAAACTTCTGTCTACATGGCAGGTTGATTTCTTCATTCATATAGTTCAAACCTGGGTAAGAGCGATGGATTTTTCTCTCTAAGCAGCCTAGATAACATTTTCCAGAACATTGAAAGGTGATCAGCAGGGAGGTAGGACCCAGCTCAGCTCTAATTTGCACTCTCTAATATAAATATTTCTATGTGTATATACATACATACATACACACACACACACACACACACACACACACACGCACACACACACAGTGTGGTGGCTTAAGCAAAAGCAACAGCATCTTAGCCTCTAGTTCTGGTGGCCAATCAAGAGGACTGACAGCAGCCCATTTCATCTTGTTGACCTCTGGTGCCTTCTTGATCAACTTCTGTGGAGGTAACCCACATTTGGCATTGTGGAATTTGATCAGTGCTTCTATGAGCGGTGTTATCTGGGAGTGCAGGGTGAGCCTCTTCACGATCTCTTTTGTCCATTTTATTTGAGTTATGAAGTTCCACATATCTTTCATTTTGGTTAATCCCCACCACTGCCAGCACCCTTATTTCTCCAATCCCACATATGCAGTTGAACTTTTCCTGTTTTTCCTCTTTTCACCCACTATTTTAGGTGAGAGAATCAGATGGCGTTTTTTTCTCTCTGAAAATCTTAACAATATGGACTGGAGAAATGGTGCAGGGGTTAAAAGCACTTGCTGTGCTTTTAGGGAACTCAGGCTTGATTCCAAGCATGCACCTCATGGCTTTAATCTTCTACAAATGAAGTTTCAGGGACTCTGATGCTCTGGTTTCCACAGATAGCTGCACAAGCTTCGTACGCATATACATGTGCAAGGGAAAACACAAAATAAACTATAGTGTTAACATACATGAAATATACATAAATAATATCTTTAAAATTAACAATGATAATTGTACAGACATTTAAGTTGAATTTTGGATCTTGTAATATATGTGTACACTGGAGAAAGATTAAGTAGATCTGATAGACATCTTCCTCACCTTAAACGCTTAGTCATTATTTGTTGTGAGGCCACTTCAAATTTACTCATGCAAATTTTTAAAACATATAATGTACATGTGATTAATTATTCATAAACTAATGATCAGTTAGTACAAGTTAATTACTAATTATAATCAGCACCCTGTGGAATACATCACTAGAAATTTTGACTACTTCCTAATTAAACATGTCACCTCTCTTCTTCTTCTGTTCACCTTCACCATCAGCTTTGGCAATCACAGTCTACTCTCATAATGAAGCACTATTTAAGCATTAAAAGGTAAGGCACTATGTCATTTTTGAAGCCACGTGTGAATCTAGAGAACGTACTAAGAGAAGTAGACAAGCAGACACAGAAGGACAAACACTATATAATTTCACATATATGGAGTTTTATGACAGTAGGTTTGATTATTCATTTAGGAGATTGTATATTTATTTTTTAACATTTTGTTCAGCATAAAAAATATTGGGATTCACTATGACATGTTCACAGACAGATGCCATATTTTTTTATCATGTCATCTCCAAACTATCTGTTGTCCTTCATACCTTCTCCTGCTGGTGTCCTTTTTCCCCCATTGTTTTCTTGCTGTATGCACACATATGCGTGTGGACACACACACACACACACACACACACACACACACACACTCACACACACACTCACACACACACACTCACTCACACACACACTCACACACACACACACCACAGATCCTGTATGAGATAAAGTGTGTGATGCTGTTCTCTTTGTAGTTATTGTTCCATACGTTACCCCCCTTTTCCTTCTCCCTTCCTTTAGTCGCTTTCCTCACTCAAACAGTAAGTTTCTTCAGAAGTTTGTTCTGTTAAAAGGTCTTTGAAATGGCTGAATCAGGTCAGCATACGCACCACTTTCTTAAGTACCAGTCCTTGGGGGAATTTTACTCACACCTGACAATGCCACAAGAGCATCACCTGGATTGTAATTAAATTGTGTAGCTGGGAAATAGACCAGTTTATTTGACACCTAGAAAATAACTTCACCATGGCTTCTAAATTACAAGGTCCCTAGGAATACCTCAGTACATAGATTTGCCATGTAAGCCTTTTTTGTTAGCTTGTTTTAATTATTACATACTACCTCAAACAGCAAAGGCTGTTTGTTGATAATTCTAGTATTATTATTATTTTAACCTATTCTATGACATGATGGATCTAGCAAAATGGATAATAGGCTCAGGGAAGAGTCACCTTTTCATTACATTATCTCAATAACTTTAACAAATGAGTTAGGATTCCTAACGTTACTCAAGCGGATATGAAACAAGTAACTTGACCAAGGTAATATACCTGATGAATGACTGAGTCTGGATCAAACCAGCACCTGGTCACATGGAGCCTAATCCTGTGGCTGAAGAAGCTATGTCTTTCTGGATAAACGTCTGCACTATTCACCTGAGTGCTGGGATTCAGGAAATATTCTGCTTAGCCATAGGGCTCTCTGCTGTCTCTTTGTCTAGAAATTTTCCTTCTTAGGTCACATGTTGGACAATTGTGATTTATAGATATTATAATGCTTCAGACATTCACAAATCCATATTTCAATGTATGGACATCCCATCTTAATCTTGTTTAAAAGGGAGAGGTTCAGTATGTATCAAGTGTTTTAAGTCACATGCCTACATTGCCACAGCCTCTTAATCTCATCTGCAACATCAGAGAGGAAGCAAAGGTAGTTACATAGATCTTATTTAATATATACAAAGGACTTTACTGAAACGTTCTAGCTGTCTTTAAAGAGCACTGTCACTGTTTTTACTCATTGTCGTTTCTGTGTCAGTTCACACCCTTGCAGTTATCTGCTTGCTTTTTTATTTATTTATTTATTTATTTATTTATTTATTTATTTATATTTATTTATTTAAATTTTGAAGCAGGGTTTCACTGTGTTGTGTAACCCTGATTGCCCTGGATCTCATTCTGAAGACCATCCTGGCCTCGAACTCGCAGAGATCTGCTTGCCAAGTGCTGAGGTTGAAGGTGTGTGCCTCCACCACCCAGCTAGTGTTTAATTATTATGGCATTGGGAGATTCTTTTGTTTTATTTGTATATGACTATATGGTATGTTATGGGCACATTGTCTGTGCCCATTTGTTTGTGAGTATGTGTATTCTTATATGAATACATGCCATATGCAGTAACCATATTGTTACTGAACTGAAACATAAATATGTCTTTTTACTCATCTATGTACTCTAAGAACTTCCTGTGTTTTAAGTGAAAATTTCCACTTTAACAAATAACAACAAAATTCATGATTTTTTATTTTCCTTAAGAAATAAAAATAAAATCACATGTAGTGGTGTAAACTGAGTTACGGGTTATGAAAAAAATGTAGGGCAGGGATGAGAAAGAGGAAATTACAGCTCCTTGAAACATAACAAGGGTTGAATTAGCACGTGGAGTCATCCTACCTCAGTTGTGATTTTAAGGCAATGTTTTTCCTCTGATTGAGATAATGAAAATGTATACAAGTATTAAACAGGGAAACAAGCCAAAGCTCCAGGTATTCTGGCAGATGTAACTGGGAGAAGTACACCCAGTAGAGTTTCTTTCTCAGCTGAACTTGTACCAGGAAATTACTCTGTCCATAGGAACATGAGCTATTGAGGAAGCTCAAGCCATATGAGGAATTATTTATGAGACAGATATACAGTTAAGAACAAGGCCTATGATGTCCAACATTCATAGAGCTTGCATTCTAGAGGCATGAGGCAGAGAATGAATGAATACTTTGAATGTGTTAAGTTTCAGTTACACAGAAAGATTAGGCAACTTGAGGTGAGTGTGGCTAGTTCAAACAGGGCAGAGTTCAGTCAGCCTTGGCATGGAATCCAGGCTAACTGTGAGAGTCTCTTATTTTGGTGAAGTCTTAAGGTTCCTGGGCTTCAGTTTTTATATCCAAAGTACCAATTCTACAAGGCTCTTGTAGAACTTTACGGTAGTGTTTATAGATTGCAAGATGTAGCCTGTCAAATAGGTAATCAACGACTCACTACTATTTTTCACATTGACACACCCAAAGATGAGTCATTTCTGCACTTCTTTGTGCTATTATTGTGGTGCTAATCTTCTCCTGTCTAAATATAGTCCACTCTTTTTTTTTATTTCAAATAACATTTATTTCCCCCTGAAATTTTAATCCATTTTGCTTCTGAATCCTATATCACCTTCTTCATATTTTTCTTATATATCTATTTTCTGACTTTTCTCGTTTGCAGGACTGAAATATTCTTCAGAAAGAGCTGTGATAGTTCATCATTTAACCTAATATTTCTATTCTCATAATAAGGACCCATGAATAGTTTTTTTGAATGGAATATGGCTGAGTTTTTTTTTTTATCTAAATGGTAGAAGAATTAAATTATTTGAGGAAACTGTCTTGGATAGCACTCTAGTCACATTAGCTTCAAGTAAGTGGGCATGCTTTAGAGATAGGACAGAAATGGAATTCAAATTCCATTTTCAGTACACTATCTAATATTTCAGAAAACACCTTCTGCAAAATATGCATGCAAATAAGTTGCCTACTATTTGAAACATTCTGTGTGGTAATTGTGTTGAGCAATGATTAACTTGAAAGCTGTTGACCTCACCTGACCAGTGGGATGACTAATCTGGGATATTTAATCTCATTCTCAATTTCTTCACGTTATTTAAATGATGCTAGAAAGCATCGTGAAAACTAACTTATGGCATACTGATGGGAGATGTTATTCTGTAAATATGTTTTTCATACTGGTTAATAAATAAAGCCCTGTTGGCCAATAGAAAAGGAAGATAGGAGGGACTAAGAAAATAGGAGGAAGGAGGAAGTAGTTGGGAGGAGTCAGCATGGAGAGCATGGAGAAAGAAGATGCTGGAGGCGGCTCCCCAATAAGATGACCACGTGGAAATACTTAGATAAGTAGAAATGGGTTAATAATTAAGACAGAGCTAGTCCATAAACAATAATGGTAACTGGCCAACAGGATTGTATCAAATACAGAGTCTCTGCGTGTTATTTGGGGCCGGCATGCCAGACAGGCTGCGGGTGGGCTGGCGGAAAACATACATGCAACAGCATACAATTTAGATTTATTTTGCCACTATACCCAAAGTTAATTCATTGAAAAGTCAGTACTTCTTCATGCTGCAGGCATTGCTACATACATGAGTCACCATCAGGTAAACACCAGGCAAAGAATCAGAGTTATCTGCTGAATCATCCTGGTCCCAAGGGTCAACTTCAAAATGTCATGTAAACATTTAGTTAATTACCATAAGATGTTATTAAATTGGATTATTTCACTTTTTATTTCATAGTTGGTGATTTTTAAAATGTTATTTCTAGGCTTTGTGCTGAACGTAAGTAAACATTAATATTGTTAAAACTTGAAACAAATGCTTCTTCTTTACGTTTCTGGGTCATTGTAGAAAAGACTCTCCTAAGGCAAAAGAGTGAGCTGCTAAAAAGCATTTGCTACTTGCTACTACATATTTGCCTGACTCAGGATTTTCTTCATTGAGTACTGTAACATGAAAATTAAAAGAACCAGGGTCAGATATTGGGGTTCAAACTTCAAGCTGATAATCAGAAAAGCAAAGTAGCTGGTCACTAGCTTTTACCTCTACCTCAGGTTGAAAGACAATCCTGGCTTCACCAAACCTCAGACTGTTTTGCTTCTCCACAGTGTGGCTAGAGAATTCTGAGATTTTACTGTCTTCCTATCCTCAATGTGGATGGAGAATGAATCCATGATATTGTCCACTGCAGACCCTGCTCCTATCTTTATACCTCTCTAGTTCTGGGATTAAAGGCATGTGATCCCAGGTGCTGAGATCATCTTTGTGTGAGCTATTTCTCTTTAGGAATAGATCTGTCTTATGTAGATTTGGGTGGCCTTGAACTCATTTGTCTACCTGTTAATCCTGAGTCCTGGGATTAAAGGTGTGTACCACTACTGCCCGGTCTCTATAGCTTGAGGCTGATTGGATTCCTGAACCCTCAGGCAAGCTTTAACAAGTCAAAAACACTATATTACTACAGAGTACTTCAAAATGATTTTGTTAGTGAGACTAGTAAGTCTGAAAATATTACCCATAACCTGATTTTTCATTATTTAAATAATGTGTAGCAAGTAAATACAGAACACACTCATATTTTTGTATTTTAACCTTCTTACACCTATGTAGAAATTGGCTTTTTAACCTGAGATAGACACAAATCCAATGTTGTTCAAACATCTTTGTGTCATATGGGGTACAAAGAAAATGTCCTGAGTCCTGAGAGGCCTGAGTGACACACAGTCAGAAAACACTAGGAAATGCACCTATTATTGGCTTATTAGACATCAAGTGCATTAGTCAAGAATGATAGACATCCTGCAACAATCAAAACAGTAACTCCTGGCTTAATTGATAATAAGAATATTGTGATGTGCAATAAGCCTCCCCTTTAACTGCAGTTTTTTCTTGAGCTACATCCATGCCACCCTAGTAAAAGCAAAGCAAGCTCCACTCTGTAGTGAAGGCAGACAAAAAAGGGCATTCAATTTTTGCTTCCTGTCTTGGTGAAAACATCCAGGATTCAAAGCAAAGAACAGTATCAATAGCATATTGATCTCAGCAGATATGTTCTAACCATGAAATTGCCTCAAGGTGAAATAGCTTTCAAAGAGGTCCTTACAGAGATCCTCACGGTTCTCTATTTTCTGAGTCTTTTGGGTATAAATGTATTTCTATGGTTTTAGTTACAATACTCACAACTCCCATCTCCTTTTCCTGTGTCAATGTTGTCTAAAATTGTCCCTTGCAAACTTTCTTCCTTTCTCTCGTTCTCATACATACATACTATAGATATGCACACACACACACACACACACACACACACATATCACACACACACACACACCACACACACACATATGTATATGTGTGTGTGTGTTTAAAAAGATGAGTCAGATATATTGATTTACTTCTGATACAAGATAAAACCAGGGAATACCTATAATCAGAAAGGTTACTAAGCCAGAGGTTAGGCTCAGATTGATTGTCTTTCTGTTATTATAGAAACATATGCCTTATTTCACAAGGGTGAGAAATACTTTTCATGTATAGATAAAATATGATCAAGACATGAACCTTTTATTTTATGAAGACAATCAAACTCCAGAGTTTGAGATATAACAGAAAACAGCAGATTTCATAACTTGTTAGAACATGTGGGAATCAAGGGAGAGCTAGGAGGCAGTTCTAATTAAGATAGCTAGCAGAGTAATGACAGTATCATTAAATAACTTGCAAGGAGAAAATCTGGTATTACAGTAGAGAACATTAGAGGTTTTAGAAAATAGCAAGTGGCCTTTGTCAGAATAGGATGCCTTAGAATATTTTAGAAGAGTTGTATTGGGTTATTTGTATCTGTCCTCCCACCCCCCTGAAAATACAATAATGAGCAGTTACTGTAGTTCCTTGGAAAGATAATAAAGACACATGAATTAATGGAATGTGTTCTTTCTTGAGAGATAACTTGTGTTAATGGTTGGGATTCCTTTTGCGTGTTTTCCTTTGACATTCTCCTGCTTGAACAATTGAAGACATGGGACAACTTGGAGGCTGTAGTTTTTAGTGGTTTCATCAGTCTATGAAAACTTAGACTGAATACTTTTAAATAACAAAACACCTAATATCCATGGAGACAAAAGGGCAAATGGGTGTCTTTAGTTCTGTGAATGAATAACCACATGTAGTTTGTACAGGTATTACACACTCAATGACAATCAGTTAACAAACTTGGTTACCACTGAGACTTGTGAAAAGTTTTATCAGCAAAAAGTAAAAAACCGAAGGAGTAGAAACAAGGTTTTCTAGAAAAGGTGCTGGTTTCTTTCATTGTTGGCTTCAGACAAAGTATGGTCCCTGGAATTTGGTACTGCCATGATCAGTAATACAACAAGCAATTGTAGATGGCTAATTATGGTTAATTATATATTTCTGATGAGGGTGCTGTTCAGCAGCCTGAACAGTTACAACATCATCTTTCTGAATTTAATGAAGGGTGAATCTTTTAAAAATGTTTGTACTATAAAATATTTAATGAATTTCCTTATCCTTCTTCAGGTGCTATTCTTATCTTCCCCGCATTGTTCTAATTGTAGTTTATGTGCTGCTGATGTAGACATGAAAACTTCATTCCTAACATGAAGAATGTGATGAATTATCAAGAGCAATGGATCTTGAGTGTGACTGGATCTCTAATTGTCACCAGTTTTTATAGCCACACAAATCCTAATCTCTCCGATTCTGACATCCCATCTGCAAGTGTATTGTTTCAGAAGTCTCCAATATTGCGACCCTCTTCTTTCCCAGTCCCACCTGTTCCCAGGTTTGCAGTAGCCTCTCAAATGACTTGGATATTTTTTTTTATTATATGTCCCCCTTTCCTCAGAGTTTAACTAGTATTTCACTCTGTTTTTCTTATTCCATCAAAAACCTTGAGTGCTTTGAAATGTGGACTTCTGGGAGATATGATCTACTGACACTCTTCCATCAGTCTGCTGACCCTCTTATTTATTGAACATTTTAGCCCTCTGAATCACTATCTTTTATTAAATTATAATTATTAATCAATTAGAAAGCATGGTACTATTACATATGTTATGTGTAATATATAGACTATATAGAATAAAATATATATGATGAAAATGCAGATATTTATATATGTATATGCACTTATGTCCTGACTTTACATAGCAACTGCTAGGTTTCAAGTAGAAAACTCTTGAGTACTTGAGTTCCTCAAGTATTTTTTTGTGGAATAATTAAATTCTAATATACTAATTAAAATTCTAATATGTTCACCATATAAATGGGGATGGAATAGGAACCATGTGAGCTCTGCATGCCTTATATTCTATGGGTAAACTTTGTGAGAATTTTCTGTCTTCAGTTACAAATAGGGCAAAATAAATGAATGGAAATATAGAAAGAAATAGAAAGTGAAGGTGGGAAAGAATGATATGAGCAAGACAAGGATTATATTAAAAAGGCTACTAAGTCTAATTCCCTATGAATGGTTCCTGAATTTAATTAAGTCTTTGTAATTGTAAAAGTGAGAGAAAACTGCTACCAACATTGCAGTGAATATTGAGCAATAATAAAAAGAGCTTCAGAAAAGTGCAGATAACATGAGGTCTACAATGCTTTTTATAGACATTGCCCTGGAAACTGTGTTTCATAAGCTAAGAAACAAATGACATTCATAATAAGAATTTGTCTCTTCTAATCTCAAGAAAAGGAGTGTAGAAATGCTACTAAGTAAGCCCTTTTCTTGATCTGCCTCAAGGATAATTGGTGTATTAGAAGCTCCTTGTAATATTCATCATGAGTACCAGTACAAGATAACCATAAAAGACAGAACTTTAAAACCTTGAAATTTCACAGCTAAGACAAATGTCACAGCTCTGTGATTACTGCAGCCATGCCAGCTCAGGCTCTTGATCCTATTATGAAAATAAAATCTTACAACAATGGCAAGAACCACAGGTAAGACTGTAATTTGAAGTTTTTCTCAATGACCAGAGACTGAACAGAATTCTTTGAAGGGGTCAGTACTCACTATTGTGATGCTTTATAGTGGGATGGACTGGAAGACCGACCTCTGTATTTTCAGCATAAGTCCCATTTTAGTCTCAATAGCATTGAGCATACTAAGCATACTAAGTGACCTCACTTGTGTTTTCTTTACATATCATTCAGTTAACATGGGTGGAAGGATCAGCTTGTGTTAAAGTACCACTTTAATCTTTTGTTCAGCATTTTATTTTTATAATAGAATTAATACTGAAAGACAAAAATACCAGTGTCCTTGGAAAAAGGAAAGGGTACACATCAAGAGATGACACATCACCCTTCCTTTCAAGGAGCTCTGAGAACAAAATCTGTGTGAAACCAGATTTTTAAAAAACAAAATAAGAAATGAAAGAGTAGCATTCAATTATTCCTCAGGCTAATTTCTCAGTGTCTCATGGGCCACATGTCATTACAGGAGAGAAGAGTATTTTCTTTTCTCCCTTAGGTACTTTTTTCAGTGTATAATGAAGGCCCAGATTACAATATTATCACAGATAACTGGGACTTAATACAAGTGTTATTAGTTCAAGCACTTATTGCACAGAAATTAAATTAAGTGAATACCTGTACTATGCTTGTAGTTAATTAACACACTGATAATAAACACCTATTTAGGTCTCCTTCTCTCTTCCACAAGCTAAATTTTAATCCCTGAAAAATCTCCAAGCCAAAAAAAAATTGCAAGAATAAAAATCAGCATTTAAAAATCCTTGTCATCACTTTGATTTATTATTGACACAATTCTTAATTCTTTCTTGATGAGATGTCTGTTTATTTATTTCATAAACAATATCATTGTATCTATAGTAACACCAAGAGCAAACAAATGTTGACATGTTCTCACATGCATCTGACAGCCTGCAACAGTGGTTGTTCTGAGTGTCACATTACAATAAATGTGAAGTAAACACTTAATTGATGAAGGATCAATAATCAAAATAGTCCTTTGTTTCAATAAATACAGTTTTCTAGAATAAGATTTACCAACTAAGTATTTTCCTTATAGTACATGTATTATTTTCTTTATAATACATGATAGCTAAACATGAGGTGGACCATTACAGATGAGAATCCATTCTCTGGAGTTCTCCAGATCCATTATAACTTCACAAACAAATAGAGGAAAGCTGATATTGAATCTTAGGCTGAGGACCTATTTAGTTAGCTAGAACTACTAAAACAAAATAACAGATATTGAATTACAAAACCCAGAAATGTATTTCTCGTAATTCTAGAAGCTGGAAGCTGAAGTTGGTATGTCTGTGGTTTTAATTCCTTTTGAGGAAATTTATCTCATTTTCTGTCTTACTGATTGTATTAGGGTATGTATGGCTGTGAAGAGACACTACGACCATGGCAGGTCTTATAACAAAAGGGTTTATTGGGGATGGCTTACAGTATCAGAGGTTTAGTATATTATCCTCATAGCAGACAGCATGGCAGCATGAAGGCAGTCATAGTGATTGAGAAGGTGCTGAGATATCTACATTCTGACCCACTAAGTGAATAAACCACATTTCCTTCAACAAGGCCAGACCTACTCCATCAAGGCCACACCTCCTAATAGTGCCACTCTTATGAGTCTATTGGGGCTAATTACATTCATGCTACCACACTGATATAGAGTAGACTCCTCTTTTGAATTACTGTTTACCTCTGAAAACCTGTAGTCTCTGCCACAAGGCTATTTCTTTCCAACAAGAAGGAACAAGGAACATCTCAGATACTGGTGTTGAGTGACAGTGCTGACCATAGACTTTGGCACTCAGTATCTCATATTAACATGGCCTGGATTCCATTCTCACTTCTCAATAGCTTAAGAAGATAATACCTATCCATATCTCAGTCCTGAACTCATGCATGTGTGATCAAGTGCCACGCAAATGTTGCATAGGCTTTCAGAAAATGCTGGTTTTAATCACATTTCAAAACCAAATATTGACAAAAATGATTTATTTGCAGTTCTATGATGGCTAGTGATATCTAAACATTTGTATCAGGCTAGAAGAATAATACTTACATTCTATATGTAGAATAAAAGGAGATTAAAATTTAAATGAAAACACTTGCCTAGTTACACCTATTAGGAAGTGGTGGAACAAGGAAGGCATGAATGAACTCTTAGACAAAGGGAAGGGCCCAAAGCAACCTAACTTCACTCTGTTTGTAATGGTGAAAGGCAAATATACTGCATATAGGGGGACATTGTACATAGTCGTTATTGCTTACATCTTATTCTTAAGCTATGTTATTTTCAAGGTTTTCTGAAAGGAAATGTTATCCACACTTCTGATATTTCAGGGTCAGAAATATTTATAAGCTGAATCCTGATGTCAGTACTTAAGAGTGTGATTTCATTTTTTAAAAGGTTCTTTATAAAGATAACAATGACTGGGGTCATAAGTAGAAGGACCTAAACTCATCTGAACAGTGGCATTAAAAAAAGATGAATGATATGTCCAAGATGAATACACACACAGGAAAGGCCACATGAGGGAACAATGAAAAGGCTTCCTTATGCAAGCCAAAGAGAGATTATTACAGTGACACTAATTGCTAGTAGTCTTATGTTGGATTTTTAGATAGAAATTACCATCATTTAAACCATCTAGTCTTACTATTTTATTTTTACAATAGCCTTTCCAATCTACACCACACAAAATCTATTTTGAAATTAAAAAGTATAATGATTTATGGACTAGTAAAATATTTCAGTCAGTGAAGTGCTTCCCAAGCAAACTTTGTGACCTGGGTCTGATCTTAGTAACAACCCATATTAAAAAATGTGCATGTACTTGTGGATTCCGGTGTCGTCAGTGCGGGGAAGTAGAGGAGGCAGGCAGATCCTTGGAGTTGATGGCCATCCAGCCTCACCTATCCGACCGTAAAATATAAGGTGGGCTGTGCCTTTGGAATGACATCCAAGGATGTCTTCTGGCTTCCACATGCATGCTCACACATGTGCAGATATGCACATATGGACATATGCAAACACAAAGAAAACCATGTTTCAAATGAATACCCAGGCATTTGTGGTTATCTGTAGTTCTTACCTGTGGGAAAAGCACTTCAGGTGAACCAATCATGAGGAAAGATTCAGTTTGACTCATGGTTTCCATTAGTTTATGGTCACTTGGGCCCCAATAGTGTTGTTCAGTGGAGAGGCAGTACATCATTTTGGAAGTATGCAACAGAGAAAAGGAACTTACCTAATGACATCTAGGAAGCCAAGGCAGAAACAAGATAAGGTCTGGATCCCAATAGCATATCAAGAGCGGGAACCTAATTAACCTATTTACACCAATTAAGATCCATGCCCCAAGTATTCCTTCACCTGCCAACAGTACCCAGGGTTTAGCACACAAATTTGTGGAGCATAATAAGATCCAACCTAAAATATCACTAATTTCTTAAGTCACCTATTAGGAGAGAAGAAAATCAACTAAGCATGTTTCTAGTCACATGCTTCTTTTTCACATCTTGTGATTTAAGTGTCACACATATGTTTGAGAAAATTCTGGTTGTGAACCAAATTTCCTTTTGCAAAGCTTAGTGATTAAGCATTAAACACTTCAGATCCTGCTCCTTCCTAAAACAATTCTTGATAATATCTCATTTTATTCAATTGCTTCAAATTTCTCCAGTTTTCTGCCATTGTCAAATAGACATCTAAATAACTATAGCACAGTTTTTCATATAATGGAGGTTTTGCTGCCTTTAGTTGAATATGATTAGAGAAAGCATGTATTAAAAAATGTCAGTGATATCCATTTCTTTCTAACTTGGTACCCTGGATGTTCATAAAGACTAGTCCGAGAGGGTTGGAGGGAGGAAGGGAGAGGAAACTGGGATCCACATGTAAACTTTTTAAATTATATTATTAATAAAAAAAGAAGAAAAAAAACAGTGCTGCTGGATTAATTCAAATATATATATATATATATATATATATATATATATATATATACATATATATAGCTTTGACTTCAAAATTTAAGCCTAAGAACAAGTTACTGGGGGGAACAATTAGGAGAAAATTACTGCTCTAACCACTTCTGGGTGAGCTAGAAGACCCAAAAGGATGAACACAGCTTTGTAAATGAATAAGTCAAATGTAGAACGAAACACCTGTTTGATGACACCCTACCCTACAATGGATAACAGCTAATTGGGATTATGAGAGGATAGTTAGGGCTTAGGGCCTTATAGATTCTGAAAGAAATCTGTAGAAAAGATGTTTGTTCTTTTTCCTTTAGGTCCTAGACATGGACTTAGACTCTTAACTCCAAAATGAGTGTAAATCTATGAAGCCAGAGCCAATATCATACATGTATCCACTAAACAGATAAGCTAACCACTTTTGACACAGATATTTTCTCTTTACATAATTTCTGATGGATGCAGATAGCTGTCATCTGGTTTTCCTTGAGATACACATAAGCGTTTTCTTCCATCACTTCATAACGCTTGGTTTTTCTCCCCTCTAATTGTCTCTCCTTGTTTTTTCCTTTTTGTCTTTTCAGTCAACTTTTATGTACCCACAGTTCTTACTTCGGTACCACACAGGCAATCATTTTATAGACTTCTGCCATAAAATAGTTTCCCTCTGATAATTATATACATTCTGCCTAATTGCTGCATATTAAACCTAGATAGTCCCTCCATATCCCAGAAGCCCAAAAAAGAAAAGACAAAAACAAAACAAAAAACAAAGACACCCTGATCATTGTGAAATCATCAATCTCCAGTGGCTTGGTTATAGGTCTTATATAAGATCAAGCCTTCCCATAAGTCTGGGAATTAATTAACATGAGGTCATTATCTAATATTCTTTCTGTAAATAAATATAAATTACCCTAAGAAATTTATTCCCAAGGTGATTTTAAAATTTTAGGAATGTGCACTGATACCGTTAAATAAGAGAGATGATGCTTCAATATATAGATAAACGGAATGCAGTAGGTAATTGGGGGATAGGATTATCAGCTAAAATAGATTAAAATTTACAGTTCTCTAACTGAGAGACAGACTAAGCTGCCAGCTATATCTCCTGTTAAGACAGGTTTTAATTTGGGTAAATTAAGTTAACCAGCCTAACCAGTCAAACAATAGTCGCAGGGATGCAAATATTTAGGTATTAGATACGAATGTCTACAGAGGAGATGGAAAGGACCTCGGCCTTACCTTTTCTGGCTCACAAGCATTTCTCTCTGTAAGTTCAGAATAGTTGTAGAGTAATCAGATATGCTTACTAACTCAATTAAAACAAGACACTTACCTGTTCCATTATTAGCATAATAGAGTCTCTCCCCAGTGCTTTGTGGGAATTGAACTAAATGAGGAAAAATAGGTGTTTTTAAGCGACGGCAACAGAGGCAATGAATTGTAAGAGTGCAGAAAATTACATGGTGATTAAATTATTTTCTTTCCAAAAACATCAGTGTGTGAGCCGCTGTGTGGTGACACTTGTTAAAAAGGGCAGGGGAATGCAGAACCCTTGTTAAAAAGAAAAGAAGCTTAAAGGGGGAAGTGTAGGTACTAGAATGGGGGAGTAGATGAGTCAGACTTTTCTGAATAAAGTTTTGAACATATTTTCTTTCCACGAACCAACATCATGTAACAAAGTGATGACTTGAGGAAGGATTATCACCATAATTGCAAAATGGGCTTGAGGAAGAGGTTAATTAAAGTACAGGAAGCTGTTTTTCTGTAAGATTTGTAAAATTTATACCTCACAATAGGCATATTCTAGATATGAGGCCTGGGATGTGTACATTAAAATATAAATATGGGAATCTGTTCATTTTCATATAAAATAAAAGTGAATATACACAGAATGAAATGTTATTGATTTTAGAAAGGGGCCCTGCTAAAGAACAGCTTTGTTCAGTGTATTAATGTTGAAGTTCCTCAAGACCCTCGCACATATTGAGGCGAGCAGAATTCTCAAATTCTCAGTACAAAAAAAGTTATTTTCTGTCTTTCTTCTGAGTTAATACTAGTCCCATTGTTAACCTGAGATTGATGAGAGAAAAACAAGTTCCACAAGTCTCAGCCAAATTTGAAGCAAGTGTTAATAAAATACTGACCAGGATGTCTTTGGTTATATCTACTCAGGGATCCCAGAGAGTATCACAGGAGCTTAAAAAAACAGAGCCCATAATTCATTACATTTCCCATCATCCAATCAGGCACAAACACACTTACTGACACACTTCTTGACTACTACCTCCTGCCTATCTGTGATCAAGCCCATCTGGTGTGTTGGTTTAAATAAGCTTGTTTATGAGAAGGGACATATGACTTATTATTTCCAAAATAACTCCAAATGCCAGCATTCCAGGAAGTTTCCTTGTCCTTAGGCAGGTGGAGCTTACAGAGTAACCTTGGTTCACAGATCCCATCCCTGAGTTTTTGTGTGTAGTGTGTCTGTGTGTGTGTCCCCACACGCACACATGTGTGTTTGGGTGCACATGCATGCACACATGTGTGTTTTCACAAAGCTTTGGACCACGGTACACTATGTGCAATGTATCCCAGAAATGTCTGCATCAAGTTGTACTGGCTTGCTTCTTCATTTCTGTAGATACTAATTTGGAGTTATGCTTGTAGAAAAATGAAATAAGTCAAACAAACAAACAAACAAAAATTACTCTTCTGAAAGTTGATCAAGTTATTTTTCCCTGAGCACTTTCTATATAGTGAGAAACCACAAATATGTCTTATAACTTATTATATCTGAGCTAAAATGTAGTCAGCACTGAAAATAATCATGAATTAGAATATATTTGAAGAAAAGATATGTTCAAACCAATTATCTTAAACTTATATTACATATTACATCATACAAAATCAATTATATAGTCTTTAATTTTATAATTGTTGTAAATGCTTGATAATTAGACTAGCCTCATTAAGTAAACATGTTTATAATTAAAAATAAATGTTTTTCAATATGTGGGTAGGCATTTGTAGTCAAGTAGCATTATTCCTAAATTTGTATTATTTTGCTGTGGAGCATATTTTAATGTTTTCTTCTTGTTTCCAGACTTGTTCTAACCTCTCTCACTAAACACTAAACTTTGCCTCAAATGTGATGAGAATCTATTTTCTTCTTATTTTACTCTCATACTATAATGGTTCTCAAAGGCCCAGCTTTAAAATAAAAGTTATTGGCTAATTTCCTGGAATAATGTTGTGGAATTCTCAACCATCATATTCTTATTTTTTTCTTTTTAGTATCTGCCTGTCTGTTTGTCTGTCTATCTATTTTCTATTATCTTTTTCTGTCTCTTTCTATCATCCATCTATGACCTATCTATCTGCCTTTCTATCTATCTATCATCTATCTACCAACCTATCC
Source organism: Cricetiscus sungorus (assembly GCA_030556225.1). Classification (NCBI taxonomy): domain Eukaryota; kingdom Metazoa; phylum Chordata; class Mammalia; order Rodentia; family Cricetidae; genus Cricetiscus; species Cricetiscus sungorus. Next base: position 14,669,002 of record JANBXA010000731.1, read on the forward strand.
ATCCATCCATCCATCCATCCATCCATCCATCCATCCATCTATCTTTCTTTCTCTCAAAAAAGAAATCTTGTCATCTGACACAATTCTCTGTTGCAATGGATTCTTAGGACTATGACAAAGTGAATGAGGTGGCAGAAGAAGGTAAGGCTAATAATAGACATTTCTTGTAAAAACTGTGAAAATGAATTGGGGCCTCCCATTTTCATTCATGGGAGAATAACAAGTATTTCCTCGTATGACATAAATAGCTAAATTTAATAAAAGTTTGCCATAATTTTAGACTCCATATTAGTTTAGATTCATAAGAATAGACACTGTACTTGAACCTGGTCAAAAGGCTGAGAAGTGATATAACTGTTCAGAAATTGTACATATGGACTCATATTCTCTGTGGGAGTATACACATGGCACAGCAACCCATCACATGTCATTCTACCTAAAAGAATCTATCCATGAGACACAGATGCAGGGCTCCCAGGAGAGTAAGGCAGCTTTTTTGCACTGAGAAGGTTAAACAGGACTGAGAGGAAGAACTTTACAATAAGAGAATCAAGGAGGATAAATAAAGAAAAAGAGACTCAGGAATACGAAGAGTCAGGGGCTAAATACTAATTCATAATTACTGAAGGAGAAATCTGATAATTCAGAACAAGTGATTGTTAGGAGCAGATTTTCCCTGCCTGTCTGGTCCCACTTCCATGCCAGCTCCAAATAACACACAGAGACGCTGTATTAGATATAATTCTGTTGACCTGTTACTAGTTTCTTATTGGCTAGCTCTGTCTTAAATACTAACCCATTTCTATTAATCTAAGTATTTCCACGTGGTCTTATCTTATCTGCAAGAGAGCCCAGACCTCTGTTCTCTCAAGTCTCTACATGTTGACTCCTCCCTACTTCTTTCTCATATCTTCCTTGTTTCCTAATCCCACCTATCTTGCTTTCCTATTGACCAACAGTGCTTCATTCATTAGCCAATAAGAGATACATATTTACAGAATGACATCCTCCATCAAGTAGTTACTGTGGCATTGGTAATCGAACTATTTCTCAAGTTTCCAAAGAGTATTTTGAGTATTGAAATTGAAGACTCCTCTGCAAGCACAAAGGACTTTCAGTGGACTCTAGGGAGAGTAAAATTCAAAGTAACAAAAGTAACAGGTAGTGAAGGTGACCAGAAAGACTGACAGAAATGAATAGATTTGACTGACTAGCTTTTAAAAGAAGACAAAAGTCTAGTGCAATCAGCTAGCTATAGGATCCTAATTTTTAAGTATCTATTGAGGGTTGTGATTAACTTACAAAGATTAGCATTTACTTTAGAAGAAGGTATGGGCTACCAATGTAATCCCTGGTTCAATGGAGCAACTGGAGAAAGATGAAGCCTCAAAATCAAAAGGAAAGCAATGTAAAATGTTAAAGAATGGTTAAAAGTGAATCTGGGCTAGGAACAGAGAACATGGCACTCGATGCAGTAATTGTAACTATGAGCAGAGGGAGCACTAACTTCCTACATACAGCATCCTTGACCTCATTCATTTTGTGGGATGAGGCCAGGCAAGGCGCAGACAAAGTCTGCTTTAGGAATGCAATCCTGGAGGACTGAAGACAGAAAAGGAATAGTCTCTTTCTGTCTATGTTAGATGAGAAGGAAGGCCTTTTTACCTCTGCAGGGAAGGCAGAAGATTCTTTTATTCCATTGAAAAGATGAAGACATACTATAGCTGAAGTAAATCTCAAAAGACAGAAAAATTTAATCTAGGGAACTCCCCTCCTAAAGCTTAGACAACAGCTTATTATGAGAAAAACCATGCTGTCCCAATTCTCAGTATCCCATCTAGACTTCAGTAAATACCAAGCAGCAACTATGCAGGGCTATACTTTCTTTAGAGATCATTATTCACATATGGATAGTTGCCCTGTTAATTCTTATTATGTAATATTGTAGGACTGTGAAGAAAGTGTTAGGGTTATGGTATTCAAATTGCCCATGTGGACATCTGACCATGTGGAACAGAGCATATCCTTTTCTACTGAGAGCACACTTGTTTGGAAGGTAACATGAGGGGCACTGCTTCACTGTAGTAGACTTGGGCTTCCTGAATAAGTAGTCCTAAATTCCTATCACCTCTCTCTGTTCTCAGCCACTGAGGACACTATCAGTGGCTATCGGGGGTCTTTGGAGCCCACGTCTTAGTCATGGAGCAGATACAATCTCCATGTATCAAAGAAGAAAGAAAAAGAATTACAGTAGTTCTTTCTCACTGCTCAAGAAAGCGCACTAAATATGCAAAATGAAAACTTAGAATTTATTCCAAAAGTTTTTGACTTCGAAAAAAGAATAAAAAGCTATAAAGATAAGCAAGATAAATACATAGCAGGTGTTTTTGTTTATAATTCTGAAAGTTAGTTATTCCAAGAAATAAATATGCCAAAGTTGATAATTTATGATGTATACAATTGAAAAATCTAGGCATAAAATTTGAGAAGCAGCATTTTGACTTCAGCATCTAAAGTATGTTTTATTGAAAACTATGTTGTATTGAAAACTGGAAGTACTCTTTAAGGGTAGAATATGAGTAATCAATGATCTTTATCATAATCCAAAGACAAACAAAAGTGACTTCTAAGATAACAAAGAAACTAGTAGTGAAATAGCTAATCATGAGTAATAGTCATTTACTATAAAAGTAAGCAAAACATAAAGAGAAGTAAAAAAGCAAAATGTTAGTTTTTTCCAAACATATAAATATTGTAAATTGTCTAACATTACCTCTTAAAATGCAGCGATATCATTCTATATAATAAGACAAGACACATCTGTATGTTTTCCACAAAGAAATATCTTTCAAATATAATAGTACACTTGGTTTTAGAGTGATAAAAATAAAAATATAAGGGGTACAAATACTAGAGAAGAGAAAGTTGAAGTAACTATGAAAATATCAAAGTAGACTTTGTCACAATGAAATGTGTCAAGATAAATAGACACTGGATAACTTTAAGTGTACCTTTTTTTTTTTTCAGAAATCCATTTTCATCTTTCCCCCATTTCAGACCCTCTCAGGCCCTCCCCAAACTCCTTACTCACCTAACATCATGGTTTTCCTCTCTCTTAAATGCAAAACATACAACAAGAAGAAAATATCCTTGGCATCCAATTAGTATTGGCTTCCTAATCTTGAGCATTGGGCCTGCTTTGGAGCGTAGTTGTTAGGTCCAGTATTACTTCATTGTAGAAAACTAACTTTCCCATGATAAACATCTTAAATACTGTACAGACATACAGGTTTATTAATATCAAGACTCTTTATCACCATTTGTGGTTTGAACCTAGAAAAAGAAACTCATACCTGTTATCTCAGTACTCAAGAGACTTAGGCTGGAGACCTAATATAGGATTGAGTGAAGCCTGGTGTATATGTTGAGTTTCAGGTCATCTTCTTGGTCTTGATTAAAAAAATAAGATCACAAAGAAGAATAAAACGTTGTGATTTATATAAGTTGATGAACTGTCTCTGGTCTGGGATTTAATCATCCCATTAAACAAATTACAGGAATGTCCATTTAAACTAAAATGCTTTATGATTAAATATTCAATTTGGGTATTTTTTTTCCTTTGGCCTCTTAAAAATATTACTAAATTTGTAAGCACCATTTGATAAATAGTATTTAAAAATAAAATAAACATGTAATAAGCTACAAACTTAAGTTAACTTTTAGGTGTAATTGTGGCAAGTTGTTTCTGAAGGAAAACTGAAGTTACTCATTCTTGCCTCAATAACTGAAGCTACATCCTCATTAATTTCTGAATAGGAACTGATCCTTCTACTTTACCAGTGGGGTTTAGGATAGATCCCAGAAGTTGATCAACAGGAAAGAGGCTGACATCATTATTTTAATTCCCTAAGCCTTACTCAACACTTCTATTTATATAGTTCAAAAGAAGCCTAGTAAGCAAGAGTAAAATGCCCCACAGTAAAATTATGCTGTGTATTTCAAGAAGCTTCCTATTTTCTGAGTAAAGACAGTCCCACCAAAATTAAATTACAGAAAATGTGACTACTTAATGGTTCCATTTTCTGTAGAAGATAATCCCTTCCTCATTATTTTTGCTCATTTCCACACAGAATGTAGAGTTTAAAACCATTGACCCAAAATATGTTTCATATAGCCATTTCAAAATAATAGGCTAGTCTTAGTCTCATGTGATACTAATAAGTAATTGTTACAATAAAAAATTAACAAAGAAGGCAAGTAAGTATCACTAGTTCCCATAAAAGCAAGTAATCATTTATAGTTAATGATTTAACAACTTATGAGGGACGTATGGCAGGAGGAGCTTAGTAGAAATATCACTGGCATGAACTAAAGTTATTTAAAGCATTTTGTATGAAACAGATTTTGCAGGTCTCGGCCATCTAGGTAAGACAATTATACGAAACATTTCCTTCCTTTTAGACAAGTTGTCAAATATGCTGATGAAGAGAGAAAAATGAAATAAGAAGAGGAATTTTTCTTATGTTAGGGAAAAATTCCATTGAACTACTACCCAAAGACTTTTCAAATCAAAATATAAATGTAATGCTAAGGGAAATAATGGTGTGAATCATGGCCTTTCCATTCCTTTAAAATATTTTCTATACTCTACAGTTAGATTAAAATTTGGTTTAACTTCAGGTTGATTTTGGTATTAAATATGAACTATTAAAATTACTGCATAATTCTCTAATATTTCTTCAATTGAGAGCTACACATTAAAATCCCTTTCCTATTCCACCTTAAAAAAAAACAGTGATTATTCATCAACATTAAAGCCTTATTTGAGATGAAACAAATATATTACTCTTAGTTACAAAGCTACATGATTATTAAGAAAAATTATTTAAATGGGTCATTTTGATTAACAATACCTTGTGTAATAAATTGTGCTACTTTTCTTAAAACTTCTCACTAGATTGATAATGATGATATGAATTCTGCTATTTGCAAAGGTCAGTTAATTGTCTCATTACTGAAGTATTTAGCTGTTTTATTAAAAAAATTCTCTTTTATTTTAAAAACTGTAACTATATCATTTCACTTTTCCCTTTCCTTAATCTAAACCCTATCATTCTCTCTTCCCTCTCTTTCAATGAATGGGAAATCATATTTTATATAGATAACAAGATGCAATATGACTAAGCACAAACCCTCATATAAAGACTAAATGAGGCAATCCAGCAGGAAGAAAAGGGTCCCGAGAGTAGGCAAAAGAGTCAGGAAACCAGCCACTCCCACTTTAGGAACCCCACAAAAACCCTCAAGCCAATAACCATAACATACATGCAGAAAACATAGCTCAGAGTCATCCATGCATGCTCTGTGTGTTTTTGTTTTTTCTCGGTCTCTGTGAGCCTCTATGAGCTGTACTTAATTGATGTCCATGGGGCATGTTTCCTGGTGTCCTATATTCCTCTTTCTCCAACAGTTCTTCCTCCTCCTCTTCTTTAGGGTTTCCCAAGCTCCAAGAGGAGGGGTCTCCGATTTTGGTTCTCTCTCTACGTCTGATGTCTGCATCTGTTCCAATTAGTTTGCCAGTGGAAACCTCTCTGATGACACCTATCTTTGAGCATATAAGAATATCATCAGGAATCCTCTTAATTGCTGTATTTCCTATTGTAGGTCTCCGTTTGTGGTCATGTACACAGTGTTGGGCATGGACTGCTCTCATGGCATGGGGCTTAAATTAGACCAGTTCCCATAAGTTCTGTGCGTCCTTTGCCCCAGCAGAATTTCAGTCAGGATAAACTGTAGGTTATGTGACTATGTTGATGTCCCAGTTTCACCACTGGAAGGCTTGCTTGGTTACAGATGATGGCTGATTCAGGATCCGAATCCTCCATTACTAGCTGTCTTTCTATGGGTCACCCTAGTAGAAACTTGGGAGATTCTACTGACCTAGGTTTCTACATCACCCCTCTGAAATGCCCTCCAATTTCAGTTGTCTCTCCCCATACTCATTCCCTCCATCCCCATCCCTCACCTTACCCCTCCTTTTAGGTTATAATATAATCACATCATTTACCTCCAAACCCTCTTATGTACACTTTCTTGCTCTCTTTCAAATTCATGTCCTCAAATATACAGAGGAAAATTGTGCAGTTTACTACATCTCAAGATGTGTTGAATCTGAAAAAAGTGGTAATAAACACATATTTATTAATTTTTCTTCAACAGCTTAATCTCAGAGACCAAGCTGGTTTATGGACCTAGAGTAAGAAGAATCATTTGTGAGAATCATTTGATATTTGAAACACAGAGAAAAATGACTAGAAAAATATGAATAATTGGTCCCAAATGAAGTCAGACAGATAAACCTGATTTTATTTTATTTTATTTGTGGAATCTGCATTTTCACAATAAGAAGACATTATTAACTAATTCCTACCTGCATCCTTCAAAAACAATGGGAGGGACCTAGGACAGCAAGGGTCACAGAGAAAATTTGTCAAAGATCTTACATTTGAAAATGCTGGTGATCTGTAAATTTTTTAAATTTAATTTTACTTTTTATTTAAATTTAAAACAAGTTTGTTATATATGTCTGTTATGGCAGGTTTTTCCTACCCGCCGGCCTCCCGGTCCTGCCACCATGGTCCTGTCACCATGTGAGCCCCAAATAACACTCAGTGACTCTGTATTTGATACAATCCTGTTGGCCAGTTACCATTATTGTTTATGGGCTAGTTCTGTCTTAATTATTAACCCATTTCTACGTATCTAAGTATTTCCATGTGGCTCATCTTATCGGGGAGCAGCAGCTGGCATCCTCCTTCTTCCCTGGTCTACATCTTGACTCCTCCTTCTACTTCCTCTTTCCTCCTCCTGATCTTCTAGCCCCGCCTATCTTGTTTCTATTGGCCACAGGCTTTATTAATTAACCAGTATGAGAAACATATATACAGAATAACATCTCCCATCATACGTCAATCCCAGTTCCCTCACCCTCCCATCCTCCCCTATCATCCCCATCAAACCCTAGCCCACCCCCTTTCTGCTTCTCCAGGAGGGTAAGGCCTTCCATGGGGAGTCTTCAAAGTCTGGCATATCATTTGGAGCAGGGCCTAGGCCCTCCCTCATATGTCTAGGCTGAGAAAGTATCTCTCTTATCATTTTACTTACTTCCTTGCTACCCAAAATAGTCCTCAAACCTCATCTTAATCAGGTATGCTGGTTTAAATGGAAAAGAAGCAGTGCAGAAAAATTTCAGTTTTATGGTTTTGTATAGAAAGTAATTAGTATATATGTGGCTCTGTTTAAAATAAATCTAATGATAAGTTAATACATTCATTATATATACATATATTTACATGATACGCAAATTAAGAGAACAGTAAATTAACCACTCTATTAGGCATTAGTGAGACAATTTATTGAATGACATATGATTCATCCTCAGGACCTGTATGATTGAGAGTCATGTAGCCTGATGACTACACACTAGAGCTTGCCAGAGTTGTACGCTAGGGCATCTCTTTCTTATAGAGGAAAATGCTTTCCTTGATAGCATAGCTAAAGCAAATATTAATTTCTGGTTAAAAACACTGTTCTTAAACAGCAATATTAATGGATTATTTTTAGTTTAAAATGTTAACATAATTAACTCAACATAATTAACAGCACAATGTAAGAGTGCACTTGCAATGTTTATGCCTAAGTAAAGACTTAAACTAGGAGCAGGGATTCCAGTATTTTGAAAAATGACAAAAATGGAACTAGAGCTGGACTTTGGTGGTGCATGCCTTTAATCCCAGCACTCTTGAGGCAGAGGCAAGAGGATATCATGAGTTCAAGGCCAGCCTGGTCTACAGAGCTAATTCCAGAACAGATTCCAAAGCTACAGAGAAACCCAGTCTTGAAAAACAAAACAAAACAAAGCAAAAATGCAACTAGCAGCAGTTAGAAAAGTCTTACACTGTACATAAAAGAGGATATTCAAATGACAAACACAGAAGGTAGATAATTCTCTGTAATATTACCACCAGGTTAATCTAATTTTTAAAAATAATCATATTTATCTTCATTCAATAAGTAAGGGGCTAGCAAGCACTTGCAAAGGTCTGAAGGGACAAGGATCTTTACATTATACTAATGAAGTCTCATTAGGAACAACTAGTTAGAACATGCTTTGCAGTATGTACAAAAGATGAGTATTTTCATACTTAAAATTGCAGCAATTCCACTCATGTGTATAATGTCTATTCACATGTACTAAATACACTGCATTGTATTTTTTAGAATGCCATTTTGGTAGAAAAATTCAGCAACAACCTAATTCTCACATAAAAGACTATATAAAAAGTTCCCTTTGTATTTCAGACAATTAAGAGGAATAAATTACTTACATTTGCACCAAAATAGATGTGTCTCACACTTGTGTTTATGGGCTAGTTCTGTCTTAATTATTAACCCATTTCTACAAGAGACAAGAAACTTGTCATAGAAACTATAACATTTACTATTTTATTTATATAAAAGTCAAAACAGCAAATTCTGTGATGACAGAGGTTGTGGTGGTTGCTAAGGAGTAGTGACGAGAACATGAACGAGGCTTTGGGTATGTGATTAACATGCTGTATTTGACCTTGTCTGTGATTTCTTAGATGTGTGTAGTTTTGTACTTTAAATGCTTGCACGCTACTCTGGAGAGCGATCTGTACCTTTTTTCTGAAGTTGAGAATGAAGCTTGTGGACACAGGTACAGCTATATGATCTAGTCCATATTGTTCAGAAAGGGAGGTAAATGATGTACTCCACACGGGATATTTTAATGAGAAAAAAAAAGTAAGAATACACTTGCCTTCTGTGTAACAGTGTAAAGCAGAAACATATAATGATAATCATGACTAGTAAAATGTGAAGGGCTGAACGGTGATGCAGGCAGCAAGGATAGGATGAGAGTACACTTAATCTTCACTTCTAGAACCATTTTGATTTTAAACCAGTGAATGTACTCAAAATAGTCTTTGAAATATAAACATCACAAATTGAAAATGATCTGTTTACTGGCTGTGCTGTCCCTTCTTAAGTTTGCAGGAACTGTTTACCTCCCTTTTATAGAATACATTGCCTCCTGTGTAGAGTACAGCTTCTGTATCAACTGTATCCATTTTTACAATAAACATACATAGATCATTTACATTTATCTCTCTCTGTGTGAGAGAGAGATAGAGACAGAGAAAGAGAGATGGAGGGAGGTTGGGGATATTGCTTCCTCTTTTCTGAGCAGAATACAATGCTGTAGGTATACAGATTCATAGTTTGTACTTATTTCAGCACTAACCCTTTGAACAGATGGCTGGAACACATTGAAAACTGTCACTTGGTCCTGAGTTTATGTCAGTGACTTTGGGGTATGTGAGTCCATGTTCCATCTCTGCCTTTTTTCAGAGTACTGCCTGAGTGAGGCGAAGAATAATCTATTCATGAAAATGGCACAAAACAGTGATTCTTTTGAAAAGCAAAATTGTGTTTGCCAGTGGCAATGTTAGCACCATTGTGATTGGCTCTAAAACTTCTGATTTTTCACTTGATACTTTGGTTCGGTCTCCAGTGCAGGGAGCATCTGGACTGTTGAATGCCAAAACTAGAAGTTGAACAATCTGGACAATAACATTACTAGACCAGGTGCTTTCTCAATAGGAGACACAGAAGCTTCTTGTTTTATTTTAGGGACTTTTATTTTCATATGAGAAAAAGAGAAGCAGAGATGATCAGCAATCTGTGTTGGTCCTAGCATTAGTGTCAGAGGCACTCTGTACAGGGCATTCTTTGCCTCAGCAATTTGGTCCAAATCAGAGATGCCTGGCACGTCTGATAGTCCACTTGTAAGTGAGTAAGCTATGTAAATGAGCTCTGGATATGCTGGATAGAAAGGGAAAAATATCAGTAATGACTTGATTCAGGTCACAGACAGGCTCACAGATAAAGAGATTGGTGACACCACGTCTTGAAGAACAAGGTAAAGCTATACAAGAACCCAAAATTTCACTCTTGGCTCTCACTATTTTGTAAACATGTTTTCTCGACTAGGACAAGTATGACTCACAGCTGAGAATTAGCAAGGATTCATTTAATTCCTTCTGAGTTTTTCTATACAGCTCAATTGGATTTTATAACATGTAGACATTTAATTTTAGCCTGTATCTTTGGTATCTTTGGAGAAACTGTAACCAATTTAAAGAGCTATGACTTCCTTTTAGTTTAAGGCAATTAATTATTAAGACTTTTGAATGATATGACTAATGATTTTTTTAAACAGTTACCTAACTTGTGGGAACTACAGCTCTTAGTGCACAAAGTAAAATACGTACAGGAATATATGTCTTATTTATGATTAATGATGGGTAAAGAAACAAGAGAACACTGACATAACATTGAAGGGAATTTAGCAAGAAGAGTTCTTAGAAAGTTGTTCTGAGTTTCTGAGTTCCGTGTCTTAATATGTCTTCAAATAACAAAAAGAAATTTGAGTTACACAAGGATCACACATGGTATCACACAGCTCAAGACAAATATGGACAGACTCCAGAGGAGGTTCCCTTATCGTGTAGTGTGTGTGTGTGTGTGTGTGTGTGTGTGTGTGTGTGTATCACAACAGGATTTCTCTGTGTAGCCCTGGCTGTCTTAGAACTTGCTCTGTAGACCAGTTTGGCCTCAAACTCAGAGATTTGCCTGACTATGCTTCCTGAATGCTGGGATTAAAGGCATATGCCACCCCTTCCTGGTTTACTTAACCATCTAAGATTCACTCTCTCTGCTTCATTGACAATGACAATGGACAGGACAGACATTCCTCAGTGTTTGAGCAGAAGAAAGTAAGTCTTTCCACAGAAGGTTATAATATGGATTATTATTCTTAATCTAGATTTGGAGAGTGCTATGAAACACCAAGGGGCCAGAGAGGTGGTTCAGCAGTTAATTGCACTTGAGGCTCTTCCAGAGGACCAGGGTTTAGGGACCCAGCAACGGTCAGCATACAATATTTTATAACTTAGCTTTGGGGACTATAGAGTCCTATTCTGGTCTCTGTAGTACCTGTACTCACCATTACATTACTTTACACTGGTGCACAGATAATACAAATATAGTTTTAAAATAATATACATTTTAAAGACTACCCTAAGACCTAATCAAGAATATTTGAGAGTTAGAGAAGGTTCAAGGCCTAGCTCTTAAAGTACCAGTAACTTCTTTCATATTCACAGGTGTCTCTTCCTCTCAAGCAATGATTATGAAAGCTAGGCTCTCATTTAATTTCATTCACCATTTGTGAAATAGAAATTATATGTGATTAGTTACTGAATACATTTCTTACATTTATCAGTTTCAAAATGCCCTTTTTGTCTCTTGGAGTATTTTCATTTTCTGGAGATGTCAGCTCAGCTAGATGAATTTTTAATCTTCTTCTAGCAATATTTATTATTATTCTTGCCTTTTTATTCAGCAAGATTACTCAAAGAAATAGGCATAGTTCTTAAATGTGTAGTAGAAGTTCTGAACTATTTCCCTTAAGAGTTTAGCCAAAAATATATCATAATGAGTCCACAGAAGTTCCTTTGCATGAGGAAAACACACAAAATTGCTTTTGTTACATTTGAGTTGTGATTAACAGAACATATGTAACTGTAGAGAAGTAAGAAAACATATCCCTACATGTGGAGTGTGTGTGTGTGTGTGTGTGTGTGTGTGGGGAGGGGGTGGGTGGGATGGGAGGGTGGTGGCAGCATGGGAGGATGGAAGAGAGGGAGGGAGTAATGGAGAGGGAACTGGGATAGATATGTAAAATAAGAAAAATCAATCAATCAATAATACTAAAAAAAGAAAATATAGGCTAAAAGAAGTATTCTTATTTGCTGTACACTTTCAAATATCAAAATAGAGTGAGAGATGGTTGTATGCATTGTTGGGAAGGGGAGCTCACACCCACTAGACAAAGCTAAAAATTTAAGCAGTCTATAAATTCTGGCTAACAAAGCATAAGTCATTAAGGAAATTTTAAAATAAAGAATTAGACAATCATCTTTTTTTTCTTTTAGTGATATATACCATTAAACTCAAACGGGCCAGGAATAATTTTATTGATGTAAAGATACAAACAGATGATAGTTGAGGTGAGATTTTCAAATTACAAACATCATTAAAATTATAGGCAAACTAAACAATTATTGTTAATGTTAATTGCATCATAATTGGTTTCTCTAAATCTACATTTACAGTAACATCTGTTATTTTTTATCAATTCATTTCATAAAGAAAATAGATGATGATATTTAAAAGCTTATGGAGATAAAATTAGTGTCATCTCCAAAAACATAATTTCAGAACATATTTTCAAACATATCCATATTAAGACACTTCATCTGTCTCCACAGAAAATCTGTGAAGCACTGAGCTGTTTGTTTTGATGGTTCTCCTTCACACGTGGAGATACAGACCCAGCCCATTCAGCAAAATTTCCAATGTCATTTATGTGCTAGATTAGCACTAAGTAAAGACTATTATTGTATTTTGTTACACAGTCTGGTACTTGTCACAGAGTAGAAAGACTAAGAGTTTAGTATGTAGTCACTGAATGATGCTAGCATAGTGGATAAACCATTTAATTTACTCTCTGTTCCTTGACTCAGGAAATTGCATGGGGAAACCACACCTAAGGAGAGCCCTTTATCCACTGTCTTCCTTGTAAGCTAGAGTTGCTGAATGAAGGGGTTTTGTAAGATGGTACCATCTACTTAGATCCAAAATTATGTATTTTCAGATCTCCCTTCCCCTCCAAATGGTTCCATTAATCTAGTTCATTGTAGTGTTGGCTTTTATGGTGTGAAGTCCATCAGCATCTGGTTAAAACTAACTTTCTTACAAAAGTTACTGATGTTCCAAAACGAATGCTGAGTATATGATCCACACCTTACTGAAAGAGTGATAAAACTGATCGAAATCTTGGCTTTCAAGATGTGTAGTCAGTTGTATTGCTTGAAAGCCAATCATATGGCTAGTTCACTCACTGACCAGCCCAGCCACGGCTGAGCTGATGATAGTGCCAGAAATGATAACCCAGGTAATTTTCTGAGTTAATTTGTCATAAGTTAAGCTGAAACTGGAAACATGATGAAAAATTACACATTTTCTAGAGTTGGTAAGAAAAGTTCTTTAAAATTGAGTGTTTGTATCATCGTGAAGATGAACACTCTCCACAGTTATAGAAATACATAAATGAGTATGTTAAAAACTGCCATTCATTTAACTGGCATTAATGTAAAATCAGTCAAAAGAAAGTAAGACATATCATGAACATATCTAGGACCAAAATGTCTCACTTAAACCATATACAGGATTTGTATTGTTTCCATCTGAAAAAGAAAACATTTAATTTCACAGAAAGAATGTATTTAGAAATAAATTTGTTTGCCTTGGTCACCCAAGATTATTGATTGATCTAAACCTTCACCCAGCTGATGTTTTCACTGGAGCATACTCTGGAGACGTGCAAATTTCACATCTTCTTCACTTGCATGTTAAACAAAAGATTTACCAGACATGCCTAGCTGCAAGTATATTTTCACAGGAGAGAATGTCTTAATTATAGCTAAGACAAGCCTCATAAATAAGATTCTTCAAGCATTTGTTCTTTGTCATGTCCGGTCTGTCTGTTACTTTGAGTTATAAGAATTTGACAAGGGATACCTTGTCAACACCGTGGTATAAGCCACACCTATTGTAGAACCTTGCCATAAGTGAGCTAGAAACAAACACGAATGTAATGATACATACAGATCTTTGGGTAAACTGAGTTCACTCACATGTTCCCATACTAGTTAAGCCTAGAACATAGTCTGTTAACAATTTGAAAATTATCTACTTGAAGTCAGAAATTTCATTTTGTAATTGGCCAATTACATTTAAAAGACCAGTACAAAATAAACTTCAATGAGTATACAACCTTGCAACTAAATGTAAATGCTCCTCCCACAACAACAGACACACATGAAGATTCTTGAGCATTAGACCCTCCAACACATTTGTTAATTAGTCAACCCCTTTGTCCATGGCATTTCTTTATGCCAGAAGGATGTTTTCAAAGATCTTTTGGCTTTCATAGTTTCAACTGGGTATGCCACCATGGACTAAAGAGGAGAATCCATTTTTACCACATTAATGCAGTTGTCAAGGGTCATGCATGAGTGTCTATTGTCCTTGCTGCTTCTGTCCTGGAGAGTTTGGTTTGCCAGAGTTCTCTCCAGAGCGTTGGGCAGGAGTGACAGGAAACTGAAATCCATAGCCATTGTATCCATCCAAGTAGACACACTGGAAGAAACTGATAGGATCTAAGGAATAGAGCATGATTTTTGTTACAAGCATGACATGAGCAGCAACAGAGCAGGCACACTGAAGTTGTGTAGCACAGCAGACTAGTCCCTAACTATAGTCAGAGAGCTTCCACAGCTACTGGACATAACTGAACTTCATTATGCCTTGGGTTCTTCATGCATAAAATCAAGACAACAGAAATCATGATGGGGATATGGAAAAAAATAAATAAACCGACACATGGTGTATGTGTATGCATGCTCGTGCATGTGTGAGAGTCCTGAAATAATGAATTGTTCCATTTATCTTAACTCTGGAAGTCTTTGCTCTACAGAGATAGCTGGCTTTCTTCTTCAGGTGATGTTCTAATGCACCCCATTCAAGCATAGGGGAACACAGGAAGGTGAAATGAGTGTAGCACAGGGCCAATGCAATGACTCTGGGTAAAGGTGCTTGCTGTCAATCTTGACTAAGTTCAAGCCTCAGGACCCATATGATGGAAGTGAGGAATCGACTCCTGATATGGTGTCTTTGCATACCCACGCATTGGATGCCTATCCCCACCTCCATCTGGTTAAAAAACTGGTTTTTAAGGAGTGCAGTGCAAAATAGTATGCGAAGGGTGTGTAGAACCTGACCTCTAGATGCTAAGCCAGGTCTCCCTAGAGGCAACTGTGTTGAGATGGAACATCTTTCCTGTAATCACAGACACAGACAAACTTACTGCCTCTCCACTATTTTCTAACCTGTCCATGTATATTATTGCAAACAGTCAGAGACATTTTTCAGATAGCCAGGGAAGAAAAGGCCAACCGAAAGATGTGGTATGTAGGAGATAGGAAAGATGGCTAATTTTGTATAAATGAAATGAAGCATTGGGGTAAAGAAGCTGATAGAAGTAATACTACCTCTTAGGTTGGCCTCACCATATTTCTTTTGCCTCAGCCTCCCAGGTTCTGAGAATATAGGCATGAGTCATATTAAGGGTGTCCTCAGAATCCAGTGATTAGAGGTTGTCTGCCTCAGTAACCAGGTTTTTAGAAATTAACCTGCCTTCTGTTTTGTTCTACTTTGGTGGCACAAATCCTCTTTTTCGAAAGCTGTAGAGATTGCAGCAGTGAGCTTGCATTAGATGGAAGCAACAAATAAAGCTGTTGGAGTCAGGGAGAAATAACAGCACTGACACTAAAATTCAAGAGCCTCTTCATGATAAGTCTATCCCATTTGAACCTTAGCAGATGAGGGTGCTGTCCTGGCATATGCATCTAACTCGAGTTAAAAGAGCTAATGATTAAAATATCACTAGCTCTAAAAATTTTAAAGCCTACATTAAAGACTCATGAAGACTAGGATATACAACTACTGTGTTAAGATAAAAAACAGAGAAACTGTTTTAATATAATAAATTTCATGATTGGAAATTTGTATTGAAAAATATTGAATGCATTTATTTTAATTTTATTTTATTTTGCTTTGTCTTTCAGGGGAAATTTTTTTTCTCTGTAACAATGGCTATCCTGGGTTACTTAGTATGTGTCCCAAGATGGTCTAAACTCAGGGCAATCATCCTGCCTCAGTGTCTAGAGTGCTAGTAGTAGAAATCATTCCTGAAACTTTTAATTACATTTCTTCTTATGTTGAGATAACTTTAGATTCACACACAATTGTAAGAATTTACATGAATATTCACCCAGTTTCTAACACAGACAAGATGAAAAGAAAATTAGAGAGGACACAATCTATCTATTGAATTTTCTTTTAATGCTAATTTGTGGAATAAGAGATTTCAACTATTGATGCAATTTAGTTGAAAATTATTAACAATAGTTTATCAATTGGGAGGGTGTGGTAGCTTGGATAATAATTACTTTTTCATGAATTTTAAAATGGTATCTGAAATGATCACATCAAGACTGCTTACACTCCTGTATGTCTCACAGTCTGATTGTATGAAGCATTCTAGTGATCCTCTTTTATATGTTGCAGTCAAGTCAGTAACACAAGCAGCACTAGCAGCACAGTGGGTATCCAAACCTCTCAATTAGTAAGACACTTCAGCAAATTCCTGCACAATGCATGGAGGACCCCATGCAAATCTATAGAAATTTTTTTTCCCAGATAAAACATTATGTGAGATGCTTTATCTATTGCTTGTTTGGTGAAGGCTTTATTTAACACGTATGTGAATCCATGATTTGTTGCTTTCCCATCTGAACAAAATGTCTGATTTGAAAGCACTGGGATAATGAGAATCTTAAGCATTGAGTTTTGGAACAGCACGCGAATACTGATTGCATTCTAGAATCAAAGACTCCAGAGACTGACTCTTACTGGGTTTTCAGGAAATGTTACAAGAAGCTTTGAATCTTGGAAGTGATTTCCAAGAAACTTAATTTCTAAAACCTATTCCTACTTTTTTAAAACCTTGATTTAAAAAATTTCAGCACATCACTTCTACTGCTCTGTCAGACAGCAGATGTGATTTCACCTATAAGCAAGATTCAGCTAGAAAGGCCATGATCAAAATTGTGCAGAAAGGCTTATGATAAATGCCACTTCAGTCATTACTTGGAGTTACTTCAACCCTACTCCTCTTTCCTGACACAAAAATGACAAGTTTATCTTTGAAATATAAATGGTTCACTTTAAGGTTATTCTTTGGCCCAGTGATAAAAATCGTTTTTCTTCAATTACTGTTCTTGGGAGGCTGGAAATTTAAATGTCTAAGTAGTATCTGTATTATTGGAGGAGTTAGTGGATGTTAATTTAATTTTAAACTTACTTTTTTGCTTCTTTGTGGAAGATACATCATCAGTTACTTCTAGTGGAGAAAAAATTTAAATACAAGTATTAATACACACAGAGATATATAGCATGCACTCAACTCGAGTCTTCTACACATGAGACCAGTATTTTAGTGGCTGAAAATATCCTTCTTACACACTCAGGGTTTTTATTTTGATGCAATTCAGACTTTTCTTATAAAAATGAGTACCTAGGCATAGAAACATGCTTTTGGCAATTTTACAAACAGGAAGACTGGCCTATTGGCTGGGGTGCTGATGGATGGGGATGCTCATTTCTTTAGAGTCAGTCTTTGATGGTATTAGGTATTAGGTATTAAAGGGAGCATCTACAGAAATAATTCTGACTCTTTAGAGGTCAGTCATTCTTGTGTACTGGAGAATGCATTTTTCTTTTAGTATTTCAAACGTCACACATAGACTGTTTTAAACAATTGTTACTCTAGTGCACTATGGGAAAGCAGAATTCTTCCCTTTGGGGTTTTGGTTTTTCTTTAGTTAGCTCATGCGATACTTCTCTTCTGTCTCTTGTTTATCACAACTCCTCCATTCTGTTCCTGTATGCAATTGAGATGTAGTTTTCAAAGCTTAGTGATGGAGTGTAGCATTTTTCATATTTCACTTGACACAAAGACTATTAGACCCATCCATTTTGCTTCCAACAACAGTTTGTGGGTATTTTTGTTTGTTTCACTTTGGTTTTGGATAAATAATAATCCATTGTGTTTATATACCACAATTCCCTTACCTTTCATTCAAAAACAGGCATCTTTGTTCATTCTATGCTATAGCTGTGTAAATAGTTCTGTTATTAATATGGAAGTGCAGGTATCCTCTTGTGATAATGATTTATTTCCTTTGAATATGTATTCAGTAGTGGAATTGACAGAAGGTGTAGTAGGTCTAATTTTAGCTTTAAAAGGAAGACCCGTATCATAAATTGCTGAATCAATTGTCACTCTCACCAGTTTTATACATTTTCCAGTAATACACTTTAATACAAGCTTCAACCTAAAATTTATTTGTGTAAGACTTATTTATCCATTTTCCTTATTGTGCCTTTTCTCAAAGCAGTGCTTTTCATATATTTAATGAAGTCCAGGACCAGTTACAGACATATACATCATAGCAAGAAGAATTCTTGGACAATTTTGGTATCTATAGAATATATTATAGCTAGAGCAGAAAATAACTATGTTGGAGCAGTTTGAATTCAGAAGCTAGGAGCCATTCAGAAAACAATGACAAACACTCAGCAGACTCGTTCTAACTCTCACTTTCCAGATAAAGACATTTGGAAATATTTGATATGGAGGCAGCAAGTTTTTCTAAGTGCATGTGCTTCGTGTGTGTGTGTGTGTGTGTGTGTGTGTGTGTGTGTGTGTGTGTCTTTTCTAGGTCCTATCTCCCCTTCCTTCCTTGTTATATTTCCCTTTATGAGAAGGCTTTTGCTATAGGTGACTTTTTTTCTTAATTAAGAGAAATTCTTGACAAAATAATAGTTTTGTATACAATGAAGTGATAATTTTGTTATAATTAATAAACATGATACATTTAAAGACCATTTTTGTAGGTCAGACAATAAATGATTGTTAGTTGTAAATGTTGTCCATCTAGTTCTTTTTCAATATGCAAGGAAATGTATATTTTATAAAAATACAGGATTATTAAAAATATGTCTCCTATAAAAATGTTGATAGTTATAACAAGAGATCATAAACATTAAACTAAGACAAGTGAATAACAAACAGCAAAGCATTTCATCCTTGTGAGAAAATGTGTAAATGAGCCAAAGGTAACAGACTCACCTTTGTCTTTCTTTGAAGCAGGTAAGTCTTTGGACTCTTCTAGAATACAAAGATGAAAAGTAAACCACAGTTTAAATGCTTTTTGTTGTTCAAGGGAAAATACTTTTCTTAAAGATTTTAACAAGTTACAGGCCAGTAATCTAAATGCAGCTTCCAATTCAAGCATTCTGACTTAGGAAATGGATGTGGAGGGGGCAGCACTGAGCTGCTTCCAAAAGCAGAGGGACAAAATACAGGGCACACACCCTATCAAAGAACGGCACAACTCACATCAAGATACAGGACACATCACATCAAAGTATGGGACACACCACATCAAAATGTTTCTAAGCAACAAAGCAAAGCAAACAAGAGAATTAAATGACAACTTATGAAATGAGATAAAATATTTGCAAACTATGTAGCCGATAGAAGATTAATATATAAAAATGTGTGAGTCATATGCCCAGAGAGAAAAAGACAGCCGAAGTAAGCATATTCATAAATGTTGTATATACCATCAAAAGATACATAAGGATAAGATCAATAACCATGTCAAAATACACAAACCCAGAGAGGCTAGGTTACAAGGAGAGCTCCAGGGTGTGGGGTCACTGAGGTCTCCCTGAGAAGGGGAAATAGAAGAGATTTCCTGGGTGGTCTGTGAGCAGGTGAGGATTAGAACATCAGAGATCACTTGAGGGGGAGGAGGGAGTGTAAAATGAATAAATATACATATTTACAAAAATAAAATAATTAAATGAATATACGAATAAACATGTTTCAGATGCATATTTTAAAAAAAAAACTGTCATGTAACTAAAAAACAATAATTATAAGACACCCCATGTCTTATAATTGTCTTATAAATGACATTATAAATGTCTTATAAATGACCATTAACAAATAATGTCAAATAATAACAAGTATTTAGAGAAGGTGCTTGAAGTATGAAGCTTGGGTCTGATCCCAGAACAAACATAACATGTGGTGGTACACATATGTAGTCCTGGGCCTTAGGGTAAGGAAACCGGAGGGTCTCTGGAGATTGCAGATGTTCACAAAGCAATGAGCATCAGGGTCAGTAAGAGATCATGTCTGAAAAGCTAAGGTGGAGAGCTAGGCAGGTAAACACCTGTCATACACACGCAGTTTTGACATACATGTGTATGCAGCTTGAAGAGCCTACACATGCATATGTACACATAAAACACTTGTTTGCTTCTTGATGATACATAGGTTTCCTCTACTTGATAAAGTTAGCTTTAAACATGATAATCTTTAAAGGATGTTTCAAAAAATCTCCTGATAATTACTTTTAAATAATGTCAAGCTAGTTTTTTTAATATGTCATGAAATGTATTGTTCATAAAAATATAAAATTATTGAAAAATAATTCAACCACATAAATGTTGCTTAGAAATCCCAATAGTTGTGCCAAGAGATTAAACTTAAACAAACAGCAAAGCATTGCACCCTTGAGAGAAAATGGGGAAATGAGCAAAAGGAAAGAGACTCACCTTTTTCTCTCTTTGAAGCTGCTGAGTCTTTGGAATCTCCTAGAGAATAAAAATGAAAAGTAAATCACAGTTTAAATCCTTTTTGTTCTTTAAGGGGAAACATTCTACAAAGATTTTAATGAGTTACAGGTCAGTAATCTAAAAGCAGCTTCTAGTTCAAGCATTCTGATTTGGGAAACCGGTGTAGAGGAGGCAGCACTGAGCTGCTCCAAAAGGAGAGGGAGACATCACTTCAAAGTACGGGACACATCACATCAACTTGTTCTAAGCCAGAAAGCAAACAATTCAGAGAGTAAAAACACAACTTAAATGAGATAAAATATTTGCAAGCCATATAGCTAATGGGAGATTATTATATAAAAACATATAAGTAAGTCATATGCCTGGAGAGAGAAAAAAAAACAGCCCTATTAAGAAAACCAATAAAATATGTGCACAATGTAAACAGGAACGCTAAAATGTGGTCAGTCTCATTAATTGTCATGGAACTGAAATAAAAACATTAGAAGACATAACATCACAGGTCTGAATGACAATTAGCAAATAATGTCAAATAACACATATTTAGAGTAGAAGAAACTTTTTGTGTATCTTTCTTTCTTTTTCTTTTTTTTTTTGATAATTTTTTATTTAAATTTGAAATAAGCTTGCTTTACTTGTCAGTTCCAGTTCCTGAACCCCCATCCCATCCCCTTTCTGCTCCCCAGGGAAAAGAAGCATGAGAATTTGGATTTCGATGCTTGAAATCAACATAAAAGATCAGGTGTGGTGGCCCACATCTGGAATCCTGGCCCTGGTGCTTGCTGAGAGCTTGTTCTTCCCAAACAGAGAGCATCAGGGTCAGTAAAAAATCCTGTTTCAAAAACCAAGATGGGAAACTATGGAAGAAAACCCCTCAAATGGACCTGTAGCTTCAGCATGTGTGTACACACAAGGACCTACACATACATATGTACACACAAAAACACTTCTACACACACACACACACACACACACAGACAAAGAGAGAGAATTCTCTAAGAAAACTACTGTAATGTAAAATTCTTAATACATAAGTTAACTTAGCCAATTACTATACTAATTAGCTTATTCATCATAATTATATATTGTTGTATATGTCTACTAAACCTTCACATTGTACACCTTAAAAAGAACAATTTGTCTTTACCAATTATACCTCTATGAAACTGAAGAAAAAAGACATTAAACTGTAATTACAACTCAAAGACACAAACAGAAATTCAGTTCTATTTTGAAAATTACTTCGTCTTTTATACATTCTGACTTACAGGCACATATGGAATACTGTGGAAGCAATTTTAAATCAGAGACAACACTCACACAACACACTGGAGCCATCTTCTGATTTCCATTGCAATCTCTTAGTACTTTGAATTGCTTTACTTACTCAGAGTTTGCATAGCATATTTTAACTAATAAATGAAACAGGGGTAAAATATGCCAGTATTTGAATTTTCTCTAATAGAAAAGAAATGTGGCCTCCAAAGAGAAACATCATTATGCAAAAAAAAAACAAAAAAACAAATTAAATGGAGAACAAAACAAAATTACTAGGACCATTTTCATAGATTGTGGTTACATTTTGAATTGTCCGGTTTGACGTTTATTTAAATTTTGGCTTAGCTCATTTAAGTACTGAAGAAGTGGCCATACTCTTAACCTAAATGATCAAAGCTATATATGAAAGATGTGTAACTGGTGGCATGATGTTTGACAGTAACATAGTATGCATCGTTTGAAACCGATGCCAGGCTATCTACATGAAAGGGAAATATCTTCCTTTAGGAATTTGAGCACTTACATGAAATTTCTGCACAAAAACAAAATGGTACAAGATCCTTCTCCATAAAAGCATAAAAAAGTTTGTAGGTTATAACATACCCGAAACTAAAAAAACTTATTCTCAGAAGCAGTTCTTTTCCCTAGGATGGACTCTATGTTTAAAACATTTAATTTTAGTATTTTAAATATGTATATATGTGTGCATGTGTGTGTGTGTGTGTGTGTGTGTGTGTGTGTGTGTGCTCGCGCACGCACACACATGCACACACGTAAGTACTGCCTGTAGTGCAGTGTTCCTCAACCTTCCTAATGCTGCCACTTTTCAAAACAGTTCCTTGTGTTGTGGGGACACCCAGCCATAAAAATTTGTTTTGTTGCTACTTCATAACTGTAATTTTACTATTGTTATGAATTGTAATGTAAATATATGAAAAGCAGGATGGTCTTTGAAAACCCCTGTCATTCAACTCACAAAGGGATTGTGCAACCCCCAGGTTGAAAACCACTGCTCTATAGGATGTCAAATCTTTTGAAGCTTGAGTTACAAGTGTTTTTGAGTTGTGTGTCTGATATGGTGCTGGGAACTTAGTTCTGTTTTTCTACTGTAAGAGCAGTAGCTACCCTTTAACTGCTAAGCCATTTCACCAGCCCTCAAAGCTTACTCTTTAACTGGACACTGTTCCAAGAGTGAGAGAGCTTGGAACACTCACTCGTAAATGGGTGGTCTTCATCAGACACCTCTCATCACCACTCAGGGAATTATATGGAAGAGGAGGTCGGAAAATTGTAAGACCCAAGGGGAATGGGAGACATCAAGGAACCAGTGCGTTCCAGGCACACCAGGATAGATACACCCACACATTCACGGAGAGTGTGGCAGCATACACAGGACATACACAGATCTGGGTCAGATGGGGTCCCAGCTCTGAGATAGAAAACAGCCATGAACCTCCTTATCCAATGAAGTCTCACTGAGTATAGAGATCACACCTAAGAGAGGACCTATGTCCAGCACTAGATGGTCAACACAAAAATGAATGTAAATGGTATTTTTGGATTTGTCTTGCAGTGCTTCGTTGGATCATGTATTTATTCATTTATTTGTTTGTTTGTTTGTTCTTACCTTATTTCTTTTGTTTATCTATTATGGTTTGCAACTTTGTGTTCTTATGGGTTTTGTGTATGGTGTGTTTGTGTGTGTGTGTGTGTGTGTGTGTGTGTGTGTGTGTGTTTGTATACATATTCATGTGTCTGAGTAAGCAATCACATGTTGCAGGTTAAAGGACTACCATGGGTTTCACTCCAACCTTATCTGGGACAGATTCTCTTGTTGGCTGCTGTGCATGCCAGCCAAGTTACCTGGTATATTAATGGTCTCTGACCTACATCTTACCATAGGAGAGATAGAGTGCAGGAGCATGCCACTAAACCCATCTCTTATGTGGGTGCTGGGGATCCAAGCTTAGTTTCTCATGCTTGCCCAACAAGGGTGTGAGTTATATGTCACTTGAAAGAGTTAGGTAACTCCAAAGATCTTCTGAGCACACTTGAGAAATGCCACTTCAAATACCAAACCTGATTTCTCTAACATAGCCAAGGTATTATGAAAAAGAGATCATGAAATACAACATGTCAAAAAGAAAAGGGACTATTTAAAAATAGGTATGATAAATTGTGATCCTTTCTAACTGAATTCACAGAAAAACACAGACATGGGCTTTGCTAATCTCTAGATACTTCCTAATCTAGTCAAATTGGCAATCATGATTAACCAATGCACATTTAAAAATATGTAATTTTCCTCTGAGATGTTCAGACAGCTCTGCATGCTCTTAGCAAACACAATAAATAAGTAAAATCTACCTAAATAATGCATGCATTTGGTACCCTCACAGTTACTACATCTTTTTTTCTGCTAGAAATCTCTTTTGATAACCACAGTTCCAAGAGATACTCATTATTAAACATCTGGGAACCTTAGGAACAAACTCAAAGGAAATTTAGTCTGGAGTTTTATATTCATCTGCATTCCTCTTGTTTCATTAAATTGAACACATTGCTTTGCATTTCTAGAGCTATCCAATATATTCAAATTATTTTTCAACTTACTTTCTGAATTGTATATAAACAGATTCATACAATATTATATTCTGTGAGTCTATATTTTCCAAAGAAATCCATTGCATCCACCATTGTTCAAAGCAAGACGTAGCAGATTATTTTTAGCCCTAAAGTAAAAGTGCCTCTTCTTATATATTCTCTTATTCAAAATGGTCATGAGATTGAAAGAAAATTAACTGCTACACTGAACAATATACACAGCATTCTTGAACTTGGCTCCAGGGAATAATAAAGTATGCAGAGATAGCTCACATTTGGAATTTTACACACATCACACAGTAAAGCCTAGGGTGTTGAATAAACAGATGTAGTCTTTTGAGAGTATCCACGATGCCACTCTTACAGTGAGATGACTGTCTTGAGGGCATTGTCAGAACAACTTAACGTCACCCATAAACGAATGAGGTCATGCTTCTGTGACCCAAAGACTAATCAGGAAAAGTGGCAAACATCTCACCGAATGCACTTTACATAGAATTTCTCAGGGTCAGCAAAGAGGAAAGAAGTGTTCAGAATGATATTCATGCAACCAGTACTCGGAAGACTTCAGTCAAAAGTGACTCTTCCATTGTCAATGTCAGGATCAAAGTGAATTCAGTTACACTTACTCCAAAAGTTGAGATGATTACCAAATCTAATCCCAAAGGATTATACATTCTCTCTTAACTCATTTCATAATCTACTTTGATACTGAAAGGTAATCTGCCCTTGGGTGGGGAAGAATCAAGCCTACATGAATGGTCAGTACCATTGTCCTCACACACATGTGCAGAATTAAATGATCCATGACCAAAGTCCTCACACCCACTTGCAGAACTAAATGATCCATAAACATCATTATGCATCAAACACTATTTGCATACATCCCTATTTTGTGTTAGTCAATATTCCCAATTGTTGTAGACTAAATATCATTGCAATTCAAATTTTTATCCAAACTCCAGAAATATGAAGTAAGATTATAGTAGTTCAGGAATATTGAGTAATTTTTCCAAATTTATATTAAAATTTCTAAATCTGAGGACCCCAGTGTCATCAGACACTGTCCAATAAAACAATTTATAGAAATTCAATATTAACTTCTTTATATAAATAAAAAATCTTGATGTGACTATTTTTCAACATTCTACCCTTACACTTAACCCTCCTGCAATGACTGAAATTTAGGATTTTATAATCAGGAACACTATCTTTTCAGTTATATAATTAGCTTATAAAATAGTTTGAAGTTAAGACAGATGATGCTTCTCCTTTTAACTTAGAAAAGTGCATATTAATACTCAGTTAATATCAGACTTGGGAAAAATAATGAAGAAATTTTAGGCATTAGTGTTTCTGGTCATATGCTCACCTGCACACCCAAGAGCTCATATAATAAATAACACAACAGAAAGCTGCATTTTTATTGAGGTTCTGAACTGAAAGTAGAGAAGACTTTAGTTGGAGGAGGTAGGTCTCTATGTTGTACAGGATATGCAAATCCATTGCCAGTTAAAACTCACAAATTAAGCTTCCGTGTTGTGTGGGGGTGGGCTGAGGTGCTTTTTAAAGGTAGAATAGGGCAATGAAAATAGAAAACAGCAGTAATGCATAATTTAAATCTTCCCCATGTTTTTCAAAGATATGGGTAAAATAGATAAACACCAAACACATGCTTATAACACATTTAAATGGACCCACAACACCCTTGGATGGAAACAATGGCTAAAACATGGAATGAATTAAAACTATGAAGGAGGAATTGAACAGGACTAAGGGAGAGAGAACAGAAACTCACAAAAGGTGCATAATGTATGCTGCCTTGAGTTCATCTGCTGAAGAGGGCAGGGACCTTTGACCACTTTCAATAAGAAAGCACAGCGAGCCACCTTGAAGGAAAGCACCAACCTCTGACTTCTGGGTGCTAACCAGCTGTAGCTCATTTCCATGATGAGACCTCATCAATGATAAGAACCTGTTTTACTTGTAGTAAAAGTGTGGGAGGCAGGACAATTGAGAGAATGACAACAAGAAAAATGAGAGGAAACAGTCATTTTTAAATGTAGTTTTTCCCTGTGGGATTTCAGTTTATTTTACAATGACCTTACAGTACATAGACTTGGATTTTAGCATAGAATCCTTTGTAATATTAGATCATGTAGCTGTACCTAAGGTCATCCATGTATCCACTCCATTGTCAAAGCCAATTATAAGGCTAGTTCTATAAATATTTATGCACAGCCTTTTTTGTTAACATGAATTTTCATCCCCTTTAATCCTCCAGGGAGGTAAATGGTGGATTTTAATGTAAACCTGATGTTATAAAAAATACTAAGGCAGTTTCTATGATGTCTGAACTATTTTCATTCCCAACAACAATTTTAAAACTCTGTTTGCTAAAGTTTCTGTTCTTATTTATTTGTTAGTATTAAAAAAAATCAGTGATTCCAGTGCATGGGGAATGTTATGTAATAATGGACTAATCTACATTTTATTAATATCTAATGATGTTAAATATTTTCTTATAATAAGTTATCATTTCCATGTACTTTTTGGCAGTTATTATTGAAGTATTTTATTTCAAAATTCATAAGATTAATTATTAATTGTTTTGTCATATCTAATAAGTATTGCTTCCTTTGTGACAAGACTCATATATGCATGTATATTTATGAGAAATTGGTCTTGAAATTATTGTATAGGTGAGGATGACCTTGAACTTCTAATTCTCTTGCCTCTATCTTCTAAGTGCACCACCATAAATGTTTATGTGGTGTTGGAGATTAGACGATGTTTTCTGCACATTGAGCATTATAACAAGTTTCTCCCCAGCTCTGAATAATATACTACTGAAAATTACAAATTCTTTTTCTGTATGTAAACATGTATCTCCTATATTTAGTCATTTACCTTCCCCAGAGAAATGTAGTGGACGTGTCAGAGAACAAATGCAGAAAGAAATGATAGCCTAACAGAAAGAACACTCAAATTGGCCACAGAATTCTGTGGAGTAATAGATTGAAAGCTTCTCTCAACATGCAAAGAGAGACCCAACCTATGTTGCTCTGTGTTCAAGGACAACAGGCTTTCAAGCTGGGAATAGTAGAATTCTTCCATAATCCCATCACTTTGGGAAGCTGGTTTAAAAGGCTTTTCAAATGGAAGATGATCCTGAAGTAACAGAAAGAGCTTGTCTCTTTCACCATCTCATCCCCACTACTCTAATGATAATAAAAGGCTAATTATAGGATGATAGAAAATGATTGCTGTTAATGAAAGCAGAGTGGGTTCCTAATGACTTTACTAAAGGCAATTCTAAAGAAGATGCCACTGGAAGTACACACATTAAAACACAGAAAGCAGTTAAACTGGCATGAGTAGAGACATATATTGACTCACAAAGAATACAGATTAAGTCAATATGTAGGTTTTTAAAGGGCTACAAGTAGAGAACTCAATTATCATATAAATGACTAGATGTGATTGGACTTGTATGTTTTAAGAGATTGTTAGTAAATATACAATGACTTAATTGTATAAACTAAAATTTCAAAGATAACTTTGTGAGTAAAAGAAGTAAAGGTGACCTCTTCCATAGTAGTAGAGGCTACAAAACAGAACAACACATTTAAAAAGGAAAAAGAAATTATAAGATTTGAAATTACAGAATACTTTTATTTTGAAGACAGCATAATTAAGTTAGAACTTCTTTTAAATTAGTATAACTCTGTGAAAGAGCAAATTATGGCTATTCAAAAAACACATGGGAACCTAAGAAGCATAAAGTTAAGCAGGAATCTCTGAATGCAGTCTTTAACCTGTGGCATATTTCCCATGCTCATATGCAAAATTAGAAGGACAATTTACAACATGAAATGAGAACAATAAGCCAGGGAGCCCTAAAATGATGTTCTATTAGTCCTTGCCCCTGACAAAATTCATGAATGTGGAAAAGTAGACAGCACAGTGCTGGTGGCAGCAAATGCGTTGTGTGCTATTTTATACATGTCATATTTTACATACTGAACTATGTACTGAACTATGTGGTCTGAAACAGAACCACACCAATTATTTGTATTTGTTTGCAAGCTTGGTCAAGAAGATGTAAAAATCAAATCATTATAATCAGAAATGAGAACAAGAAGAATACTACTACTCAATAGCAATACAAATAATACAAAGTAATGTAAAAATTTATACTTGATAAATCAGATAAAATGTAATTCTTTTTTATGTTTTTTTAAATTTTGTTTTGCTTTGCTTTATGAAACACCAATTCTCTGTGTAGTCCTCTCAGTCCCAGAACTTTCTCTGTAGATCAGACTGGCCTCCAACTCAGAGTTCCACCTGCCTCTGTCTCCCAAGTGATTGAAACTGATTGAAGAATAGACTGAACAGATTCTTAATAAACAAAATGATTACATTGACAATATCGGAACAACAAACAGAATGCTTTAAAACTAAACTCATGTCCTAGATAACACCACTGGTTAAATCTACAGACCATTTTAAATAATTCTTTGCTTAGTCTTCCAAAGACATAAAAGGAGAACATATATAGTTCACTCATTCTATGAGGCAGTCTTACTCTGAAATAAATCCCAGACCAAAACACCTTAAAAAAATACCTATGGACTACTATCCTCTCATAAACTGGGAGGTAAAAATTCTCACTCTCAACATAAAACCATCAATATACAAAAACTATACAGAAACTTAGCAAGATTTATTCTAGAAGTGCAAGTTTGGTTTAGCATCAAAAACTCATTTGCTGCATTATACCATCACTAGGGCAGTAGACACAGAAAATGTTATTTGCTGAAGTCCAATGTCATCACTTCATGATGGAAAAAAATCCAAGAAGGAATATAATAGAGTATTTTTTTTTAATCTTGATGAAGAGCTAACATATACAGCAAAAACAAAGAACAGTGATTTCTCTTAAATATTCATTTGCTTATTACTTTCCTGCATATTGATGTTATGAAGGATTCTTTTATGAATGAGAAGGACCTGCTTTTGTTTTTGATTTAAACAAGCCCTGATGTCATGGGCTGAAATGATAGAAAGTCACCCATATTTTAAATCTTATGTTGACAGCACCAGGATGACTCATTCCGGCCTCCCCAGCACTTTTAACAAACCAGGGGGAGAGATTGAATAGCCACTTAGTTTATACAATGCCATTTATACCTTGTTTGGACTTTGGCCACATTTTAAGTAAATGAATAAAGCACACATTGGCAAGAATTTCACAAATCCCATTCAATAGAGTTAAGTAAACAGTACACCAAGACTTGCACTACAACTACATCTTAATTAATAAAATCATTACATTTTCTTTGGAGCACAAGAAATGTGACTTGAATGTATTGTTCAATGGTAAAACTAATTCTCTTTCAAAGTTAAAAGGCTGATATTTTTATCAATTAATTGCAAGGTAATTTTCTCATCAACTTAACCTCTTCTAATATTAATTAATTTTAGAAGTGAACGAATTCTTAAGCATCATTTAAAATAGATTTTTATTACTTCAGAGAAGTTCATAAATTTATACCCTAAAATATAGGGCTAAAGGTGTGTTTTCTGTGCTTAAGAACTTAAGAAAAATAGGTATTTTTTTTTCTGCGTGACTCAATTGCCACTTACCTACTGACTGAGTCAGTAATAGTAAAACTATTATTTGAAAAATGGCATATTCCTTCATTCATGAATAAATTTCCCTCATAATATTCTGGATTCTTGAAGCCACTGGAAAATTTTAAGTTAGGAATGTGCATAAAATTATTAGTGATATTTTATTAATGCCAAATACTATACATTTGTTAATATCTAATTATATTCTTTTAAGAAGAAATGTTTAATAGGTATCCATTTCAGAGATAGGTTTCCAGACCTTCATACATAAATTCAAGTAAGAAGAATTAACATTTATACTGATGGAATCCTTAATTATACCCAAATCTCACTTAACACTTCATGATAATTTCTAAGATAACTTGGAACTACTGACAACTGAGTGTTCCATCCTACTCTAATATGAAAGCAAATTACTTACCCACTGTGTTTATATAAGAAAAATCTTAAGTTTAAAACCTTAACAAAATACTGAGCCACATAACAGATATTGTTTAATTCATAGTCCTGTTTGAAGCATGTGACACTCCACTTTGCAGTGTTACATTTTTTGTTGCCTTTCTCTTAATTTTTGATATTTTATTAGTGAAAGCCCTGATGTGTGAGAAAACAGGTCACTGGGACGTCTTCAGGCATCCACCCTGAATGAGCACTACAACACAGTCTGTTTGTTCTCAAACTAGGCTTTTCTTATCTGACAGTATTTCTTCCCTTCTGTACAGCACCATGGACAGTCACCATACCCATTGAAACACAACAGAAAAATAATTGCCTAATCTGTTAATTTAGTTAGAGGACCCATTTCAGCCAGCAGACAAGAAATGCAGGTAATTACTTCAAACACAACTATTTTATAAACCTCTGTTAGCAAGAGAAAAGTAAATAATGACAAATATAAAATATCACACATAAAGCAACCTCCAATGCCTTAAATAATGTCAAATAGATTGAGGGAGGCAGGAGTTACTGTTAGTTACAAGTTACAGTTAGTGTACTCAACTTTATTAATCTCTCACTTTTATCATTTTCTCTAGTCGTTCAAACCTTAACCATCCCTAATGGTACTACTTCCTCCATGGAGCCTGCTCTTGTGAACCTTAGCTTTGGGAACTATAGAGAAGGGATAGTACAGCTTCCTAGGGCTTTTCTTGAGACTCAGCTATAAATCTTGTCCTTATATCAATGAGATAGTACATTAGACTTATAGTAATTCTACCTTTTAAATTACTGGAAACTACATGAGGTTTATTACTTTCAATCAAAGAAATTTGAATGACAGACTTGGCAAGTTATATTTCTTAATTATTTTTAATGTGTTTTTCTGTACAGAGCTAATGAATAAATAATCAATAAATATTTAGATTGGTTTAGTCCTTGTAACAGCCATTAACTACATAGTGTTCTAGGGATTGAAACGTGTGATGGGAGATGTTATTCTGTAAATATGTTTCTCATACTGGTTAATAATTAAAGCACTATGGCCAATGGGAAAGCAAGACAGGCAGGACTAGGAGACAAGGAGGAAAGGGGAAGTAGTTAGGAGGAGTCAGCATGTAGAGCCTGGAGGAAGCAAGATGCTGGCCAGCCACTCTCTGATAAGATGACCACGTGGAAATACTTAGATAAGTAGAAATAGGTTAATCATTAGGACAGAGCTAGCCGATAAGGAATTAGGAACTGGCCAACAGGATTGTATCAAATACAGAGTCTCTGCGTGATATTGGTGCACGCGTGGAGGTGGGACCGGGCGGCTGGCAGGGAGAAACAAAGAGCGGACCCGACAGGCGGCAGGGGGCGGGGGTGGGGTGGGGTTGGGGTGGGGTGGGGACCTGCTAGTAACATAATGGTGTCAGAAGTGGGATTGAGAAGTTTCACTTAAAACTTAACAAAAACTTAAAAAAAAAAGGGTTTTAGAAACAAAGGAACAAAGACAAGCAAGACTTCTTGGTAGCAGCGTTTTTCTGGGCTGCACTCTGTTTTGTGAGAGACAAGTAAATATTTGTGGCTCCTTTAAGGGAGGTGTTCTGACTCAGCATAAGTGGCAAAAATCCATACTGATTTTAAAAGAGTTCTCTAACAATTCATTGGTGTGTATGAGAGCTGGCAATGGCAGTGATCATATCTCCAAGCCCGCAGCATGTTTTTGGATGTAGCACAGACCAAGGCAGTGAGCACAGCTCTCACTGCTGGCGGTAAAATAGCCACCGCCATCTTGGCCATCTTGGATAGACCGCAGTTAAAATTGTGGCTTTCATTTTAGCAATGTTGTTATTTACCAGATAAAAGACTAGTTGCCAGAAAAAGATAAAGATTTACAATAAAGACATATTCACATTAAGAAAAACCGCTAACGGTTGACAGTGTGTTTTAAAATATACATAGGCTTGGGAGAGAAAAAGAAACAGGATACAATGGTTTATAAAATAAAAAAGGAAGTAGTGAGTAACTGGGTGTGGTGGCACACACGTTTAATTCCTGCACTCGGTAGGCAGAGGCAAGCAGATCTCTGTGATTTCAAAGTAAACCTGGTATTCAGTGAATTCCAGGACAGATAAAAGTTACACAGAGAAACCCTGTCTCAAAATATGTAAAAATAGAAGTAGAAGAAATAGAGTAATAAAAAAGCCACGTAAATATGAAAAGTACAGAGAACCTTTGGATATTGCACACTGTTCTGTTATCTTTAAATTATTTGACTGCTGAGAAAATAACAACTGTTAAAAGAAATGCTGCTGGATTAATTCAATATATATATTTTAAAAATGCTTTGATTCCAAAATTTAAGTTCAAGAACAAGTTACTTGGGAGGGGGATTTCTGGTTTGGTTTCCAGAGAAAATGAAAAGTTGTGGATTCTTTCCAGACTAATATGGTTTGATCAAGCAAGACCCCCTTAAGCACTGTCAATGGGACAATGCAGCCTTGTAGACCCTACAGCCAGGATTTCTGTCTTCTTAGGATCCCCATGACAGTGCCCCCTACCAGCAGGAAGTAGTTTGGAAAGAAGGATGCCCCAATTCCCAAATATTGTTTATAAATGTTTGTTTTCACTTAAATGGGCTTGGTTATAAAAGGCTAATGACCACAAGCAATCTTTTTAAAGGTAAAAAGGGAATTATGATATAGATATGAAGACTTTGCTTTGGAATGGATTTTCTTTTATTGATACAATTTAAGGTCAATTTTGTAATATGTATATTTCTCCTCTTGTTTAGGTATTGTGTTTATATAGCTCATTGGAAAATGTAATGTATAATTTAGTACAGATTAGAGAGTTACCTATGATAATCAAAACTTAGAGATAAGTTAGTTAGGATTTCTAGATATGCAGAGATATATTAGAGATGAATAGGCATTCTTCAAACCTTTCAAAGACCTACAGAATATGGCATTTAAAATGGTTTATGGTTTTTCTTGACAGTGAGGTACAACTGCTCCTGGTAACACCACCAGAAAGGAAGATGGACATCGAAGAAATGCGTTATGAAGTTTTCTTCTAATATGGCAAGACTAGCCATTTGGGCAAGGTACTGCTCTTCTGGACTGTTTGACTTTATGCTGTAGAAACTGGACATGCAGGACCCACAAAAAGGTGACTGCTAAAACAAGATGGACAATGCTGCAGGGTTCCTGCTTCATGAAAGAGTCTGCCAGACACTCTATGGCCTATGAGCTGAAGATGGAACATTACAGAAGAACTTCAGGTGACTGACCAGGCAATTAGTTGTCTCTGTCATTTCTAGAGTTTATATATTATCCTTCTTTGGTCTTTGAAGGAGTTGAAGACAGATAGTTATAGTGTTCCTTAGTTAGGATTAAAGATAAGTTACATATAGGACTTTAGACTCACTAAGATAGGATAGATGATATTTTGTTTAAGTCTTACAAAATGTTAATGTACTAAATATTTGTTAACTGAGATTCTTAATTGATAACTGTTGTGTGATATATTTTGCTATGTTAAGGTTAAAACTGTTCTTTTTATTTTAGACAGAAAAGAGGAGATGATGGGAGATGTTATTCTGTAAATATGTTTCTCATACTGGTTAATAATTAAAGCACTGTGGCCAATGGGAAAGCAAGATAGGTGGGGCTAGGAGACTCGGAGGAGGAAAGAGGAAGTAGTAAGGAGGAGTCAGCATGTAGAGCATGGAGGAAGCAAGATGCTGGCCAGCCACTCTCTGATAAGATGACCATGAGGAAATACTTAGATAAGTAGAAATGGGTTAATTATTAAGACAGAGCTAGCCAATAAGGAATTAGGAACTGGCCAACAGGATTTATCAAATACAGAGTCTCTGCATGTTATTGGTGCTCGCATGGCGGTGGGACCGGGTGGCCAGTAGGGAGGAACAAAGAGCGGGACCCGCCCGGCAGTGGGGGGAAAACCTGCTCGTAACAAACGTACGTATTACAAATGTAAATGTGTTGTAAGTATAAAATACACAGACACCTTTAAAAATTGCAATTAAAAGGATGTGAACCTGTACACTTACTTTATATTTTTAAGTGGAATACATTTATTGGATCAATTATAATGTTAAAACATTTTTACTTACATTTTAAAATCATTATTATCTATCAAAATAAAAATTACATATATACCTGCACTTATTTTATGATAATCCAAATTTTCATTGATTTTTTCTTAAATATAGAACCATAGGAAAGAATAAATATGATTATTTTGATTAATTGTGGAAAATTTAAAAAATTTGTTTAAAGTAGATTCAGATATACTTAGGATGCCCAGAAAAGTCAATGTGTGTATTATATTCAATTGAAAAGGGAGACAGTGTGATTGCACACAGTCAAGGAGACAGAGCTATTATGTTAGCTGAACGGGGAGGCAGGCTTGGCTAATCTCAGTAGGAATGATCGCTGATAAGGAGCATTCTTCAGGCTGCAACTTTCCAGGGCTCAGGACACGGCTCTGGTGGAAATTTTCTGCACACACTGTCAACATTCACATGACTGACATTCATCTCTGACTTCCGTAGCATCCAGCAGATGAATGTGTAGTCAATTGGATTATTACAATTCAGGATTGAACTGGAGGAATTGTTTTACTGAGGTTGTGACCTTAGGTAATACACTTTGCCTATTGTCCTCTCTCCACATTTCTCTGAAGTCACCTCTTCGACCACTTGTTTCCATGACTATGATACCCACCTCATCTCATGCTTGAAAAGATGGAGTGTTAATTCAGACTCAAACCTCACAAACATTTCCTTCTTTAGATATATTTTTCCTAACTATACTACAGCCACATACATGTACCAAAAAGAATTTATCATAAACAATAACAGTACTTACTTGGTATTTTTGCAGGTTTTTCTGCTGAAAAGAAAATATATATTTTGTTTTATTAAAATAATGAAGAAAGGGATTTGTAGCCTGTGTCAATGGACCATATAAATATAACTAATAGCTTTGAGCCTCTTCCCTACTGATTAAGAGTAAAAGAGCAAATACAGCTTTCCATTGCCTGTGAAATGTTTCCTTGAATAGTGCAGTCTCTTTCATAGATGAAGATATGCATGCTATCAAAAGCGGCATTCTTCATCTCAGCTGTCAAACAATTATCTTGAACACTCTTACTTAAATAAGCAGAACCTTTTTTTAAAAAATTATTTTGGTTCAACTGTAATTATAGATAACGTGAATACAATTACTTTGCATGATGTAGTTTATGTACACACTTTACAATTTCTAAACAACATAAAATATATTGAGAATTATTTCCCTTTCAAAAAGATGAATACAGGCAAGTAACTGCTAATTACATTAAGAGACTAATGACTCTGTAAATGCATCATACAAATTGGATATTTTTCCTCTTCCTTTTCAGTGAGTGATGATTATTTGAATTAGTGCACCTCATTAACTGTATGTTTATAGCATGAAATACACAGTGATATGATTATTTTAAATGCCAGAAGATAGGCAACTTTGTTGGAAAAGAAGATGGGTTATATCTTTTTTCTACTACCATTTATTGAATTTAAATGCTCAGACTTTTAAACACAATTTAAAGGAATCTGTATTACATTTATATTTGAGATCTATACAGTTGTTACTATAGAATTAAGAATTGTGCATAAGCAGAAATACACATTTTTAAAGAAAAAAGATTAAATTGGAAGACTTGTATTTTTTGAATTTACTGTAGCTGCATGCCTTAAACAGAAAACCACAAACCTAGACAACTTAAAAATCTTCACTTATACTTCTCCTACTTTAAAAATCTGACATGATTAAGGAGATAGAACCTACAAAGGAACCAAGTGGAAACCAAGATACAATGAGCTATCCCTTAAATGAAGTAACTAGTGATGCTTCCTCAACTCGTGGGAACTTGGAGCTATGCTTTGAGAATTAGCACTTCTTCTCCACTGAATGCTATGGTACTGTTTCAATTATTAATAACTACACAGCAAAGTGTGTCTAGGGACATCCTGCCTTTTGAATATACATGCTTAAAAAAGCAACAAAGAGACCTGATGGAAACCAGGGCTTGCCTTCCTCTTCGCGTATTACAAGGAAGAAGAATGGCTTTGGTTGTGCTTCTCAACTGTTCTGGCTGGGTTGAACTAAAATTATGTCACCTCTATTACATAATTAATTAATAAGGTTTATTTGTTGTTTTGTGATTGTATCACCCAAACGCATAACTTTATCTTAAAGAGCAATGAGCTGCCATTTTTGTGCTGGCATTTTCCAGTTTATTGCTAGATTAAATTGGTTAAAAAATTCAATTTATAAGTAAAATACTTGCAAGATGCTAATTTTCTTTAGTCGCAATAAAATGTATCTCAGTTGAAATTGTTTTAGACTACTATCAGTATATAAACTTTGATATTATTCATGCAGCTAAAGTTTTCTGTAATAGAGAAGTTTATTCCTCTAGCATTGAATAAAATATTTCACTGAATATATGCACTGATAATATTTCTTTGTATTTTTTAACTTTCTGCTGAAATATTATTGTTCTGTTAGATTTTCTGCTTATTCTCTCTCATTTATTAGCAGAAAGTCATATCTACAAAACTTCTTAAAAGCATTATTGTTAATAAAAATACTGTTAAGTACCATATGAATTTCTATAGCAACAGTGAACATGAATATTCATAAAGTTCAAGTTTACCTTTAGTCACATTGTGCATCTGAAGATTTTCTTGTCTTGTGGGAACTGTTTATTAAAAATGTACATTAAAATATGAAGCTTTAAAGTAACACTGCATTAAATATTTGCCTCACTTTAAATATTAAATTTACGAGATTAGAATAACTTCAGTGTTATGACTAATTTCTCAAGGTAAGTTTCAGCAATTTTGTTTCATATTGAACTACTATATAATGAGGATAAGTAGCAACAAGATGATAATTCTACTATTACAGTGAGAGATACAGTAGCAATGCAATGATATAGAGGATTAGTATCTGTGGAAAACAGGTCCCCTGAACACTCAAGTTTGAATAAACCAAACTTGTCATTTTTATATTTGCTAATCATGTTTTCCTCTTTGTCTGGTATGCATTTATTAGATATTTAATGCCTCTATAAGCTTTCCAAGTGATTATAGTAAAACCAACCCTGACTGTATGATATTAGATAGCTTACTAATGTAAACCTAATTTTAAGGGGAAAAGAGAACTGTCATACAGTTTCCAGATTGTCTACCAGTGACAAAAAAACAAACAAAAAAAAACCCACAAACCCCACAAATGTTTAATTTCAACAATTTATCTCTCACTCATTAATCTTTTGACAATGACATTAATACGTATTCACCAATGATTTCTTTTAATCAAAACAATACTTTTAAAAATAAACACATTAAATTTAACTTAAAGATAATATAAATAAAATTTAACTCAACCTATTCTTGATCATATATATATATATATATATATCTTTAGTAAAAGATGGATATCTTAAATAAATCTTTTACTCATACAACTTGTAGTTCAGTAATGAATTTTGAGTCATCAATAGCCACAATTCAAAAATCAAATGTATGGAGTTTGTTTATCAATAGTAGATAGAATTTGCTTCAGGATGTAAATTTCTATTCCTCTGACAATTAATAACCATGTTAAAGCCTATACCTTTTGAATGTTGAACTGTGGTTCTCATATATTCAATAACAGCAGTGCCAGCATTTTCATAAATTTCTTTTAGTTTTTGAGACATAAACATACAAATTTCCTATGTTTACCTTTACTTTCCTTTTCAAATTTTTCAATTTTCTTTTTCCCTAGGGAGAAAAAATAACATATAATAATCAGCTTATGATGCATAATGTTTTCATTCACTCTTTGACAACTTGATGACACTTGAGCCCATGAGAAGGGGTGGGTGATCAGGGATGTGCCGTTTCAAGGTGAGTAGGGACATAGAATGTGCTACTTATATTCACCTACCCGTATATAAAATGCTCTTTTGTCTTTTAGTATGTATTTTAAAGAACAAGACTATGACAATAAAAAGAGATATTCAAAATAGAAACAGAAAAAACAAACTAAATTTCATGGTCTCTGTAGATAACTTAGACTAGACATTGTGAAGCAGTCTCTCAAACTAAGGAAAGTAAACAAGTCACTTGGGATGGCTAAATACTTCGTGGAACTAGATTAGCATATCATGGTATTGACTGACTGATGGTTTTCTTTAGTATGTGGTTTAGGCAAGAGTGAGAAATAATGAGAGAAAATTAAATATATGCTGGAAGTGTGAAGTATGTTTTACATTTGCTCTTACAAGTGGTTTTGGAAAGTCTGTGTTTTTCTGCAGATGAGAACACAGAACCTGAGCATTTGGGCGATATTATATCTGTTCACGCTACAATTCAATATCAATTCATTCCAGAGATTAAAATATTTACCTGAGTCTGTGACTTCTGATGTCCCCTCTTTAAAGAGTTAAAACAGAAGAAAAATAAAAGAGAACAATGCTTATTTCAGTATTCAGTATTTCAGTTCAGATATTCTTATTTTCAGATATTCTTATTAAATCAAAATAGACAAATGTTCAAAATGACAGAAAAGCATTTTGATAATCAGTACTGCTAAAGTATGATGAGACATCTACCTTGAAAATTAATTTATGGTACAGAGTTATTAAAAACCATCCAATATGATACAGGTAAACTGTAAACCATATAAAATTACAATACAAACAAACCTTGAAACTTTGTTGCATTGATGTATAGCTTGATCTTATAAATGTGTGCATTATCCACTAAATTTTATTAAATTCTCATGTATAAGATGCTGTGCCCTGAGGATGTAGGGGAGTTATAAAAAACAGTGGAAACTATAGCAGCAACTGACTTATCTCCCAGTGATATACAATGACATTTACCTGTAACTGTAACACTGCTTAACAGTCTGTCTTTTCTCCTTCAGTTAACTCACAGACTAACGATATTCTAAATGTTACTTATTCAGCAATTTTTCTTATCTTTAAAGTTATATGTGAAGATCAATATTTACTGAAACTAAATCTTTCTAGCTATAAAGACACACCTATTAAAACATTAATTTTTAGAAAACATGTCTAGTTATCAATCCTCTGTAAAATTCTGGAAGCTACTTCTACAGTTCAAGAAGAAGCAAAATATTTTTAATAATGACTATAATAAGGTGGTAATAATAATTTCATAAACAGAATAGTGATGTGAGATGTGATGTGTCATTCTGTAAATATGTTTTATTATTGGTTAGTGAATAAAGCACTGTTGGGAAATAGGAAGACAAGATAGGTGCCAGTAGGAGGCAAGGAGGGTTCTGAAAGATTTAGGAAGAATCAAGATAATAGGGACTTGGGAGAGGGAGTCTGGATCCCCTCTCCGATAAGATAAGACCATGTAGATTAATAGAAATGGATTAATA
Organism: Cricetiscus sungorus; assembly: GCA_030556225.1. Taxonomy (NCBI): domain Eukaryota; kingdom Metazoa; phylum Chordata; class Mammalia; order Rodentia; family Cricetidae; genus Cricetiscus; species Cricetiscus sungorus. The sequence goes on from JANBXA010000731.1 coordinate 14,708,901, forward strand.
TTTAAGACAGAGCTAGCCAATAAGAAACACTAGTAACAGATCAAGAGATATCTAGTACAGTGTCTCAGTATGTTATTTGGGAGCTGAAGAGGCTCTGGGACCAGGCTGGTAGGAAAACATCTCATAACGGAATAGTATTTTCATATATAGCAAACATTCTATTTTAACTTGGAACTCTTTTTTTGGTAATATTCTTTACATCAGTAGTGATAATATAAACTAAATACAGAAACAATTTTCTCCATTGTAAGGGCATTATTTACTGTTCAAATTTGATCCTGGAACTCTTCATAGGAAATTATAGTTTCACTTTTAAAGAATGTTATAATGTTGTAAAGCCATGTTGCTGAAGACAATGCCTGTATAACTCACTGACTATGGAGAAGTCAAATCAGTGAATACCTATAATCTACATCCCTATTAATTAGTGTTTATGGTACTGGAAGTTACTCTTCATGCTACTAATGGAGAAAACTAAACACCAACTCTGTTATCACACCTTTGACCTACAATGGCAACCTGCTTGCAAGATACACTGATGTAAGAGTGGTACTTAAATTTTGGGAGTAACCAAACGTTATCTGATTGGATTAAATACCCACTCCATGGGATGGAAATTATGGCGACACTGCTCAGAATTCCAAGAATCATGAACCCGAGGGAAAACTAAATACTATTGTTCTCCTAGAAGATTGTAGCTACACAATGATTAACAACATTCTGCTATACCTTAGGTCACATTTTTCTCAGCCATCATTAGACATGATACCTCCTGAATCTTGGTATAAATGAAGAGACTCACAAACTGGACAGTGCACACAGTGAGAGACCTTGTAACAATCAATGCTAAATGGGATGTTCCCAACTATTCCCTTTCCTACAGGCTCATGAAATAATGTGGAAGAGAAGGTATATAGATGGCAAGATCCAGAGAGAATGAAGGAACAAAAGAAAAAAAGTCTCTACATACAACAGGACTGATGCACATATGAACTGGAGACCGTGACAGCATGTAGAGATAATGCACAGGTCTGACCCAGAAGGGGTCCCAGTACTGAGAAGGAAAATAGGCACAAGCTCCCATCCCTAACCTAGAAGCT